>BSXT01001587.1:0-21186 GCA_030267785.1 Phytophthora fragariaefolia
TCTTTGAAAGTCGTCGTAAGGCTGGGCAAGTGCGGGAATCAAAGTCCCCGCACAGCGCGCCCACGTTCTGTGTCAAGAAGGCACAGGGCGGGTGGCGCATCGTTCATGTTTACAATAAGCTGAACGATGCGACGGTACCGGCGCAGACGCCGATACCACGAAAAGATGTGATCATAGATTCGATGGCCTTGAGCACTATCTTCAGTGCTCTTGCTCTGAGAGACGGGTTCTATCAGAACTTGATGCGTGAGAGCGATATACCTCTCACGGCGGTGAGCACTCCGGGCGGTATGCTCTGGGAGTGGCTCGTGATGCCGCAGGGACTCAAGAATGCCCCTGCGACGTTCAACAGGTGCGTTACGCACTTGTTGCGCTCGGTGCGCGACTTCGCACCGAGCTATTTCGACGATGTGTTCATTCACAGCCGGGATGTGAATGGGAAGTCGGAAGTAGAGATGCATAAAGAGCATCTCCGTAAGTTGTTTGCGCTCCCATCGGAGATGGAGAAGGACATTCGCGCAAGTAGCGAACGCTGACGCTGGTGCCGGGGTTCGTCAATGCCCCACGGCGCTCGAGCAAGTTCTGCAAAGCGCTGCAGTCAGCAGTACAGGAGGCAATTGTTGCAACTGGTAATGCTTTACGTGATGAAATCAAGCCGTTGGACGATTTGACCAGACTGAGTGCACGTCCAAGCGCTTCTTCCGCTCCCAGCGCTGTAGGACCACCTCGTATACCGGTGTCAACGCGGACACAGTGATGGATGAAGTAGGCGAGAGAACCGAGGATTTGACGTCAAGCCCATCAGCAGGCAAACCAGCATCCACACGTGAGGTACAGTATGATCTCGACACTGCACAACTTTCCAGCCCAGCGATTGTCGGCGCTTCGACCCCGGCGTCTAGCGATCCAGTCCAGACGGCGAGCCACCATGCGTCGGTTAAATTCATCGAGGAGTCCGAAGTACCTGAGAGAATTCAGTTTGCCGATATAGGTGACGGAGAAAAATGCCAATGTCATGGTGACTGCTCTATTGACAGCTGTATCAACGCACATCTGACGATCTATTGCACCTCTGATTGCTGCGGCTTGGGCGCTGTCTGCAGTAACGCCCCGCGAACGCTTTACTCACCGCGAAGACCTTTTGCATTGAGGCTCTACGACACTGGTCGGGTGGGATTAGGTGTATTCACTACAGCTTACCTCGAAGTCGGTGACGTGGCCGGGGAATACGCAGACATGATGTGCGAGTACGACGCGATCGTGGAGGGCCAACCTACCCGAGCACGAAAAGATAACAACAGATATACTATGTTGCTGCACACAAAGTCAGTGAGTAGTAAGTACGTGTAGGTGGGGGCGCGAGAATGCGGTTCAACCACGCGTTGATATTCGAAGCGGCCCTTGGCCCGCATAACCATCATAGTAAGCTCTATGATCTGACCAGTGTCTACACTTACCGGATGCTCGAGGTCGTCCGTGTATTCGATGCTCAGTATGACGCCCTCCCTATAGCCAAGAGAATCTCCACAGACGAAAGCCATCGAGTAATACGCGAGTACATCGCCAGCGTGGATCGTCTCTGGGGGGGGAGCGCTGTGAGGCGCGGAGTGGAGCCATGAGGTTGCTTCTGCATCTGGACGCGTGGAGATTGGTGAGCGCGCTTGCAGGTCAGAAGGAGGGGGGTCTGAATTGCGTCGCCCCTGCAGTGTGTGCCACACCAACGCCGTTCCATACCGTCACATTCAGATCACCTTCAGAGGACCTCCAGCTAGGTGCCTCCTGCGCTGTCAATGAGGGCTAGGTGTGGAGTAGGTGCACGAGCAGCGAGGCAGAATGGGCGTGTGGTTCCACCGGCAATGTGTTATTGTGTGATGCTTTTGTTGTGTTGATCAGATTCCAACGTGTGAATATAACGTTTTCTCAAACCCTTCGCGCGGGGGGAGTTACAGAATCGATGAAGTCGTTTCCATTTTACACCGTTGCACGGCGTTACTCTCTTAACGCGCGCTCAAATTCTCAAAACGCGCACTAAAATTCAAAATTACGCCAGATGTATTACCTTTATCAAGTTATACCTGTCGAATCCGATTGAAATTTCTAAGCTCCAACTTGCATGTCCTCAAAGCGCAAGGCGCGCTGGTGATGAGGCAGGGAATGGCAAAACGTGCGATTGCACAGCTCAGGTGTCACGACATCCGCGAAAAGAGGGTCTACCGCCAGCTCGAGGAAGCCAGCTCGGTGCTCTGTAGTGGCCACCCCGTCAGGAACACACAGGAGGGCGGGGCGCTGGCGTGCGAAAAGCGCTTTACGGCGCTTTTGTAGACAGAGAACACGTTCTCTATCGGGTTCAGCATGGGCGAGTACGGCCCGAGCTTCAACAGCTCTACGCCCTTGAACTCCTCCTCCTCGAAGACGTCCTTGGCGCTCGTGTGACACGGCGCATTGCCAGGACAAGCGCGACCTCGCTCAGCGACATCGACGACCAGATGTGGCCCAAGAAGCGCCGGATGAACTCGTTGGCCATCTCTGCGGTGAAGGAGCCGAACTGTGCCTCCTGATAGGCGAGACCGATGCTAGAGATAACGGCAACAACATATATTTTTTTACCTTTACTTGCGACCCCCGCCTGTACCGACCGCTTGCCTCTAGCGCTCCATCCGCGGCTACGCGAGCACCAGAGGTTGAAGTTCGTCTCGTCCAGATAGAACACTTTTTTGCCGTTCACCAGCGCCGCGTAGAGCTTCACCACGTAGTCGTGGCGCTTTTGCTTGTTGATGTGGCTGTTGCGGTTGACGACATCGCGGTGTAGCTTATTTAAGGTGAAGCTGCACGCGGCCAGCGCACGCCGCACGGTTTCCCGGTTAACAGCCACACCATACTTCTGCTCGACAAGCTCTGCCATCTGCAGGAGAGTAAGCTCCGGCGTCTTTGAGAGCTCATCGAGCAGATAGTTGATGTGCGACGCCGTGAGTTTCTTCGGCGATCCTCCGCGCTGCTTCTGGCGACCACACCAGTACCGGGTGTCCATTGCGACCTTGATCCAGCCCCACGCCGTGCGTTCGTTCACACCGTGCAGCTCCGCAGCAGCCTTCCAGTCCTTGGCCTCCTTGGCGACACGCAAGATGCACGCGCGCACTTCCAGCGAGTGCTCCTTGTAAATTGTTGGTGGCATGGCGCCAATTGCAAACTGAAGTTGCTGGCAGTACGCGCGCTGCCTTCGCGCCAAATTGTTCGGCACCACAAGTGCAAGAGAGCCCAATCAATAATTACCTAATAAAATGCATAAATACGCGTCAATGATATTTGATGGTGTATTTGAATTTGCACTTTGTGAATTTGAGTGCGCGTTATGACAGTAACGCCGTGCAATAGTGTAGTGAAAGAAAATAAATGAAAATCGCTGAAGGATCTGAGAGTCGCAACCACCTCCGAAAAGAGAGTAGTGGGACCTGGAAGCAGGGACAAACACCCACGACCGACCAAGCGGAGGCGAAGGCCTCCGAGCACTCGCAATGGGTGGAGCGGAGAAAAATACACCAGTTGTGCTCCAATGTGTGGTGCTTGGGCTTGGTACATGTACTTCGCCAACCCGCAAATCAGCGAAATTAAATGATCGATCCCAATGTCTTTATTACTGTAATAACCATGATAATTGACAAATTATTAGAGCTAAGGGATGCACACTGGGTATGCCTTTACACACAACGACGGAGAAAGCCCCGCAACGAAGAAACCCGCCACCATCATCACCATCATGAATACATTATCCTAAAGTCTATCTTTAATCAGTACACTTTCATTATATTTTATCCAATCACGGTGTGCCGTTTATCTAATTTATCCAGTCGAACAGCAAAGAATATGAAGAAGCGCTTTCCAGCCCAAATTCGAGCGTGGGCACTGATCGATTCCGAGACTGCTGCTAGTAGTTTTGAAAAGGCCACCCCAAGACACCCAGCAGTTGAAGTTTAACATTCAATAAAACTGCATTGCTTTTGCGTCTACTACGTTTTTTTGTAACGTAAAATTAACCTAAATAAATACATTGAATTAATTTTAGCCAATCCAATTCGCCTATTATGGCACGTCCGTCTCTCTATGTCCTAAATTGTTAGAGTGACAAACCGGAATGCCAGGAAGTCGACGCGGCTTTTATCGTCGTTGTCTGTACAGTAAAAGCTCTCACTTCCGGTATCGAGGTCTGACCATTTCCCAAGATTTGCAATTTTATTTTAAAGGGGCCACAAAGAAGCACACGTAAAATATTTCTTATAAGCTCAATCGCGAAGCACGAAATATAATATCTTCTACTTTGACGTCTTCGTCGTAAGTAGTGTCGTTGGAATCGCCGCACCTTTCATCTACACCGTTAAAAACAGTACCAGTATGGCGGAAGCAGTTTTCTGTGGTTCACTTACCCTGCAGCTCTTGCCAAATCTCCTTGCTCCACCTCATTGCCTGCAACTGATTGACGGCGTAGGACTCCTTCTTCAGCTTCTTCACGTCCTTGATCGCTCTGTGGTATTTCTGTAATGGCAACCTGCTAAAGGTTGGCTGTGCGGTTGCACTACGGCAATGGCTGGAGTTCAGTAGTTCGCGCCAAAACGCGGGCCAGAGTTTTGTAAAATAAACCTTTCCAAATAGATTGCATCTTTTATCCGGGATATCAATTTATACCAGTACCGGAAGTGGGCACGCTTACTGTACTTGTCCTTCTGGAATTCGAGAACTCGGAAGCCGACAGCCAACACTTCGTTGTTGGTTCTCAACACTTTAGCTTGATCAACCTCACTAGTGCACCCCACTCTGTCATTTAACGAGCCCAACCAAGCAACCTCATCAAGTCTAACCATGTCCGACAATCTCCTCGCCCCCAAGCCCACCAAGAGCAAGTTCACGCCAAAGCAAGTAGCGACGTTCTACTTCAAGCCGCTCCTGACCGAGGACGGCGACCCGACCGGCCTGCAGGCTTGCAAGGCGTGCGGCAAGACGCGCAAACACGCGCCTAAAACGGGCTACACGAACCTCGCGTCGCACGTGCGGTCCGACCACCCGAGGTTCCAGGCCGAGATGGAGGAGGCCAGCACTGCCGCCAAATGCACCCTGCTGCCGTGGGTGAGCCAGAAGGCGTCTAACCGCTACGCATGGCTTCTCTGGGTCGTCAAGGGAAACCTTCCCTTCTCCTTTGTCGAGATGGAGACGACAAGACGGTAATATGTTGCTTTTTATGATTGTCATCCAGAATCTGTCTAACTTATGTTTATTTTTGAAAGGTACACCAATTTACCGTCTGTCTACAAGGAAGTACTTGGGCACGATATGGAGAACGTGACGAAGGCCGTCGAGAAGGACATCGGTGCCATTCTCCCGGGCAAGTTTGGCATGATTCTGGACGACTGCACGCACGGCACCGAGCACTACATGGCGGCGTATGCCTGCTTTGAGCTCAATGGCGTCCGCCACTGCCCCCTGCTGTCGCTTGCTCCGGTTATCAACGGCCCGGACGATCGTCTCAACGCTGAGAGCCACATGGCATCACTAGCTGCGTGCTTGCCCTTTTTTGGTAAGGATCTCGCTAACGTGATTTTTCTAGTTGGTGACAACTGTGCGATGAACAAGAGGCTGGCACGGCTGATGGGAGTGCCGCTGGTCGGTTACGCGAGCCATCGGCTCAACTTGGCGGTACACGGCTTTCTGGACCCGTACGAGGAGGGCTTGGAGCAAGCCCAGTCACTCATGAAGCGCCTGCGAACAATCTCTCAAGCTGCAAAATTGAGGTACGCAAAATTTGACTTTAAGCCTCGACATAATTTGATTTTTCAATTTTTTATATATTGTTTTGAAAAAGGCTCAAGACTTCTCTTCGACCGAAGTTGGGGAACGAGACGCGCTGGAGCTCTACCTACACGATGCTTGCGCGCTACTTCGAGCTGCGTGAGTTCATCAGTGCGGAGGACGAGGAGCTCGACGAGGAGATGCCGTCCCCGGCAGCAAACCGGCGGCTAAAGGCGCTCCTGGCTCAGCTGGCGGATGTGGAGTCCGTGTCGAAGAAGCTGCAGTCCAAAGGCCTTAACTTGCTGGACGCTCGTGACCTGCTTGATGGTCTTCTGGAGATCCAGCCATCATTTGCCAACTACCTCGGTACGTATGTACAGCTAAACGCTACTCATATGTGTTGCTAACTTTTTTGTTGTAGCGCTAAATGCTGATAGTGTTCATTCGCCGGATTTTGAGTCGGGTGTGGTGAAGGTGCTGGCTGGCCAAGAGAAACGCCTCTCTCGTCCGCAGCGCGCGGCACTACAGCCGTTTTCGAGGGCGAAGAACGCGGCAGGGGGACCTACGGGCGAGACGGGGCCCACCAAAATGGGCTTCGCCGACCGCATTTTGAAGCGGCGCAAGGTTGAAGTCGCACCGAGCGCATACGAGCTGCTGGCCATCATTCCACCGACGTCTAACATCGTGGAGCGGCTGTTCAGCGTTGCTAGGATGGTATTGCGCTACGAAAGGAATCGCATGACACCGCTGACCCTGGAAATGGTCATGTTTCTAAAGGTAAACGAGGGTTACTGGGACGTGACTACCGTCGACGCCTGCATCTGGAATTGCATTTGCTTTGACTGATAATCTACTTTGTTAGCTGAGCACGTTTGATTTATTTATTCCTTGTACTGTGATAGTGCCTAACGCTACTTATTGCTACTTGCCTGCAAAATAGGTATAAATGATATTGTTGGCCTTCCTGCCGCTCATGGTGCAGCTGGGGCTATTCCAGTTAATTCTATGACGATGATGACACAGTTCATGCTTGGTCCAGCTCCACTCACGCGTGACTCACCTCGTCATGTTGCGTGTACTCTGTCTATAAAATCATGAACGTGTGCAATTAGCATTTAAGTACCATAGCCAACGTTTTAATGTTTGCGCTCTTGGAGATCGAGCCATTGGGAAGGTGGCTGCAGCGGCAGACAATAGCGCAAGCAGGCGTAAGCAGTGGCGTCAGGACACACAAAAAATACGCGGGGACAATAGGCGTTATACGTCAGGCTTTCAGCGCACTCGATAGAGTAGGACCCCTGCTGTCCAACTTGAACTCGATTCTAACTCTTCTGAAATCGGTGCCAGCATGTCGCTCTTGCCCGCAGAACCGAGGAAACAATAACCCATACTGGTTTTCGGTGTAAATATTGTGTACGGATACATCAAGCTTTCAAAATACGTAACGTCTAACAGCGTGCACCCATAAATAAGATATTTACTGGTTTTCCATAAATATATTTTCAGTAAATATATTTTCAGTAAATATATTTATCGGCTTCCCTGATGAGCGGTACAGGAAAGCCAACAATGGCGTGAACTTGAGCTCTGGGATACCGGTAAGTAATACATATAAGCTCAGATACCTACTGCGTACTAAACACCAGAAAACCTATGCAAGTCCAAGAGACCAGTTTATAGCCCACTACTGAGCTTTCTCAACGCCTCTTTACAGTGCACATTTGCCTTTTCACCACTGTATCAACTAGCATTTGTGCTTGAACCCCCCTTGTATTCTGTACACTCCACGTCCTTTCGTGCTATGAGTTGGTGTATGTTGGTTCACAAGATTTTAGTCTCTGATGCTCAATTACTAGTAAGCTTTCAGCTACGCACGCCTTGACTCCGCGAGGTTATCACAGTTTTAATCTCAAACCTACTTCGAAGTACTTGTATTGTACGAACACAGTGTACTCCGTATCTAATTCAAGGAAGTACATATTTCGTACTTACCTCAATCTCCACTGTACCCAATACAAACATCCAGTCAGCGCGCCGCCCCGCATTTTTGAGGGCGGGCCACTATATGTAACCGGTTTCTCCATGAAGCCCCACTCGGCGACGGAGGAGGTGCTGGCGCTCGTGAATGCGGCCACGGGGCCCGATGGGACCCTGGACCCGGCCATGCAGCAGCTGCTGATCCAGCTCCAGGAGCAGCACGCGCTCAAGCATCCGCATGCTCACGCCCACGCGCCGGGAAGTCGCCCCCATACTGTTACCCCCTCTAATAGTAACCCCCGAGTCAAGACCACGAAAGCAGACCACAAGGAATCGGCCGCTGCTGTAGCCATCGGGCCCATCCCCAATTCAGCACCGCAAAGTGCAACTGCAACTGCAACGTCACCATCGGCCCCGGTACATGCACCAGGTGCGAATGGGGACTCGAGCTCGACCGCCCTGAAGCGGAAAAGCATTCCTTTGAGCATGAAAAAAGAGGCCATTCAGTGGATAATGGGTCCGGGCAAAGGGATCCCGTCCCGGGCCGAGAAGCACTTCGGGGCGCTGAATTGGGACGTCGGTGCGTCCTCGTTCCGCAAGTGGTGGAAGAACCGAGACAAGATTCTCGGCGACTCCGGCAGCAAGAAACGCATCAGCGGAGGCGGACGCAAGCCGTACCTGGAGGACTCGGAAGAGAAGCTGCTGGTTGTGGTCATTCAGGAGCGAGCCAAGAAGGACCGAGTCACGAGGAAATGGATCGCGAAGACGGCGCAGCACATGTTCCAGCGGTCGGACTCGACGTTCAAGGCCTCCGACAACTGGGTCACCAAGTTCATTCGACGCAATGGACTTACGCTCAAGCGCAGCTATGTTACCTACGAGCCGCAGCAAAAAGGTGGACAGCAAAGGCAGCCAAGTACACAACCTGCAGCAACACCACAGCCAACCGACAACGAGTATGTCTAGCCTTTCGTGAATATTCTGGGCGAACTGTTTTGAATGGGGTGCTGATATTTCTTGCTGTAGTGTGGTTGTGTAACAACATGGCAAATGAGTTAATATTTGAATGGACTGGGGAGAAGGTTGATTCTACTTGTATTTTTGAAAGGTTTGATCTCCTAACTAGCTCAGGTTTGCTCGTGAGTAACCTTCTGTAGCATGATCGCGATTTTCACATGCAAAAACGGACACCAAGGGGAGCGAAATTGATCAGTTGCCCCACTAGAGTTGTGGCTCAGCCTCTATCATACACCGGTCCCTGTTGATAGTCTTCGCGGGCTGAAATAGATCAAATATTGGCGTTCACCAAACCTAAAATACTATCACAATTGAGTAGCTGTGAAGACTTGTCCTTCAACAGGCCGCAAATCAATCCCGCCACTGCCGATAAATCGATGGTGGGATCGCCTTGAGGACAAGTGGAACAGAATTCAAGTCGGTCGCCAGGGGTCGTACTCGGTGGAGCGTCTCGAAAGTTTTGATCACTATTGCAAGGTCTCGTCCAAAACACGAGTAGCTATGGTTTATATTTGACACCGCTACATGCCCTTCTGACAGCGGTATTGCTTGAAAGTCTACCTCTTCTGCCACCCTCCATGTCGTCGAGTACCTGATATTGGCCGAATACGTCGAGTGCATCGTCCCTCTGATGTATATGCTGTACAAATCGGTACGTATCTGTCTACCGAACGTGGTATAGTAATCTGACAGTGTGAGCCAGTTCGGATTGGCAGCAATGGCGAATATTCTGGTGTTTGCAGCTATTGAAGTTGCATCACTATACTATTCCATGCCTTTTTGCAACATAAGCCCGGCTACTCTCCTCTGTACCAACTCGCTTCGTGCCAGAGACGCAAATCTATATGGTTCAAGCCGAGCTACTCATCGAAAGTATTGTCAGTATGAGCTGGTGCACTACGGTATGTTTACTGTTTAATTTAGCAAGGGCATCCAGCGCCTCTCATCACGTATTACGTACAGGTACCGATTTCACCTTCCAATTCCGATGGCTTCACGAAGCTAAATAACTTGTCACCGAGGCGTACCTGCCGTAAACCGCCGAGTGTCCCTCAAAGCAAACCACGAGCCCAGACAAACGTATGCGCGGTAGCGGGACTCAACATCACGGTCTCCCTTTGGATCAAGGTGAGGAGCTCAAGAGCAGAAGCAACAGCCTCTATTCTATGGGTGGTTTTGTCTTTTCCCGGAAGCAGCGGTAGCAGCTCAAGCTCAAAATGAAGTTTCTGGAAATCGTCAAGGTCAAGTGCAACAGTAATGTGTGCGAAGTAGTGCCCACGACGAATAACAAGGCCCCCCAAAGACACTCCCAAACGCCCTACGGGGACTCCCTCTACAACGGCCACCCCCGAAACAAGCGACGGAATGGCAGGCGGCAGCTCCGCGCGGCGGCCGCGGCGCGCCGACGGCTTCTCGCGGCGCCGGCGCCGCAGCGACAGCGACGAGACGCGGCGCTCACCCCCGCGGGACGGCGGCGGCGGCTCCGACGTGGAGATCGTGGCCGACTTCCGCTCCAAGCGCGCGCTGGAGGCCGCCGAAGACGCCGCCGCGCCGACGCCCGAGGCGCGCGACCGCGAGGAGCGCGACGCGTTCGCCGAGCGCCTGCGCCTGCGCGACGAGCAGCGCACCAAGCGGCGGCGCCCGGACGAGGACACGGACGCGCGCGGCGGCCTCACGCGCGACGAGGTCCGGCAGCTGGCGACGCGCGGGGCCGTGGACGACGCGCCGGACGCGCTGGGCGAGAAGCTGCGGCGCCTGCGCGAGCTGAGCCGCCAGGAGTATCTGAAGAAGAGGGAGGAGAAGGAGCTGGAGCTGCTGGCGCTGCAGCTGCAGGACGAGGACGCGCTGTTCGAGGGCGCGGCGACGTCCAGGAAGGAGCAGGAGCAGCTCGAGCTGAGCCGCAGGATCCTCGAGACCGCCAAGGCCAGGGCCAAGCCCGACGAGGCCGACGGGTACCAGATCCCGGACGCGTACGAGGAGGTGGACGACGAGGGCAACCGCGTCGTGCGCCAGAAGGAGGAGCTGCTCACGGACCGGTACGACGAGGACGAGGTGCTCCACACGGAGCAGGAGGTGTGGGAGCAGACGCAGGTCAAGATGGCCGCCGCCAGCTTTGGCGCCAAGGACAAGCGCAAGAAGCGCGAGCACGAGGACGAGCTGGTGCTGGACGACCAGATCGACTTCATCTCGCAGCAGATGCTGTCGGGACACCACGTGAGCGACGAGGACGTCAAGCAGGCCAGGAAGAAGATGCAGCAGGCCAAGCAGCTCAGCATGCAGGAGGGCAGGAAGCAGCTCCCCGTCTACCCGTACCGAGAGCCGCTGCTGGAGGCGATCCGGAACTACCCGGTGATTATTATTGAAGGAGAGACCGGGTCGGGCAAAACCACGCAGATCCCGCAGTATCTGCACGAAGTGGGCTACTCCGAGTTGGGCATCATTGGATGCACGCAGCCGAGACGGGTTGCTGCCATGAGCGTGGCTGCTCGTGTGGCGCAGGAAATGGACGTCAAGCTGGGAAACGAAGTGGGCTACTCCATCCGTTTCGAGGACTGCACCAGCGACAAGACGGTGATCAAGTATATGACTGACGGTATGCTGCTGCGTGAGTTTTTGACCGAGCCAGATTTGAAGTCTTACAGCGTGATGATTATCGATGAGGCACACGAGCGTACACTGAGTACCGATATTTTGTTCGGTCTCATCAAGGATATTGCGCGGTTCCGCGACGATATCAAGATTATTGTGGCTAGTGCCACACTCGATGCGACCAAGTTCAGTGCCTACTTCGACGATGCCCCGATTTTCAAAATCCCCGGACGCATGTTTCCTGTTGATATCCTGTACACGAAGGCTCCTGAGGCGGACTACCTGGATGCAGCTATTGTGACAGTTCTCCAGATCCATATTACCCAGCCCCTCGGCGACATCCTCGTCTTTTTTACAGGCCAAGAGGAAATCGAAGCAGCCGAAGAGATATTACTGCAGCGCACCCGCGGCCTTGGTTCGAGAATACGCGAACTCCTCATTCGACCGATCTACGCGACTTTACCCTCGGAGCGCCAGGCTCAGGTGTTTGAGCCGACCCCAGAGGGAGCTCGTAAGGTAGTGCTGAGTACAAATATTGCCGAGACTTCGTTGACGATTGCTGGCATTTGCTATGTGATCGATACGGGCTTCTGCAAGCAGACCAACTACAACGCACAGACCGGCATGGAGTCTCTCTTGGTGGCGCCAGTGTCGCAGGCTATGGCGAACCAACGCGCTGGCCGCGCAGGGCGTACTGCTCCAGGCAAGTGCTTTCGCTTGTACACGGCGTGGTCGTACAAGAACGAGCTAGATGAAAACACGGTGCCCGAAATTCAGCGCACGAACCTTGCTAGTGTCGTTTTGCTCATGAAGTCGCTTGGAATCAACGATCTGCTTCATTTCGACTTCATGGACCCCCCACCAGAGAAGGCTCTTATCCGCTCTCTTGAGCAACTGTATGCCCTCGGTGCTCTAAATGGTCTGGGTGAGCTCACAAAGCTGGGTCGCCGAATGGCTGAATTCCCATTGGACCCCATGATGTCGAAGGCTCTTCTTGCGTCTGAAAAGTTCGGCTGCATCGAAGAAGTGATGACGATCTGTGCCATGCTGAGTGTCAACAACTCGATATTTTACCGGCCCAAAGACAAGGCTGTCCACGCTGATAACGCTCGACTCAACTTCGCTCGCGGTGGCGGTGGTGACCACATCACGCTGATGAATGTCTACAACCAGTGGGTCGAGACAAACTACTCCACGCAGTGGACATACGAGAACTTTGTGATCATGCGCTCGCTGAAGACTGCGCGCGATGTTCGGGATCAGCTTGAAGGTCTCTGCGATCGTGTGGAGCTGGAGCGTACGAGCAATCGCAGCGACCACGAGCCTATCCGCAAGGCCATCTGCGCCGGCTATTTCTACAACACGGCCAAGCTGGACAACTCGGGCCACTATAAGACTGTCAAGAAGGCGCAGTCCGTGTACATCCACCCGAGCTCGTGTCTTATCAAGCTCGATGAAGTCCCTCGGTGGGTCGTGTACCACGAACTGGCCTTCACGACGAAGGAGTACATGCGCAACGTGATCCCCATCAAGTCCGAGTGGCTCATGGAGCTTGCGCCACATTATTATAAGACCAAGGAGGTGGAGGACGCTCGCACGAAAAAGATGCCCAAGGCGGTTGGGCGGGCAGGCTAAGCAAGGACAGAATAGGTATAGCTCAAAGGTTTGAATGAACAAGGACATAATAGGTATAGCTCACAGGTTTGAATGGATGATACTTTGAAAGCTGTTAATGGCAAGTCGTTGGTGGCATCACCGAGTTGAAATTGTCAAGGATGATGAGTATGTGTACAGTCGCGAGCTAATATATGTGCTCGTACTATCGAAAGTTCCACGTGGATCTCAAGTCGTCGCTGATCTGTTCAAGTTCACATCAAGATGCTGTCGGTCCCCCAAGTCGAGAAGTCTCCTTTGGCTGTCGCAGCCATTGGCGTACTAGTGGTGCTGCCCCTTGTTCTTGCGCTCAATGCGTGGCACAAAAAGAATGAGGGAATCGACAAAGTCCACCGACCGAAGTCGACGCTGCCGCTGCTGGGGAACACGTGGGACCTCATTATTCATGGAGTGCGAGGCGACATGCACGACTATATGATCGAACTGGGTAAAGAATTCAATGCGGAACCTGTGCTCATCCAAGCGCTGGGGATCCCATTAAACTTCGTCTTGTTCACGCCGGAGGGGTGCGAAGACGTGCTGAAGACCCAGTTCTCCAACTTCGAGAAAGGCCCGTTCATGTGTGAGAACCTGCGGGACCTGTTGGGGGACGGCATCTTTGCCGTTGACGGGGAGCGGTGGGTCCACCAACGCAAAACGGCGAGCAACCTTTTCACCATGAGAGCGTTGCGGGATTCGATGACTGTTGCCATTCAGCGCAACGCTGTTGTACTTTACGACATCCTTCGACGTGCTAGTGAAAATAGGGAAACGCTTGATTTGTTCAGGCTCTTCAACCGGTTCACGATCGAGGCGTTCGCGGAGATCGGCTTTGGGGTTCGCATGGGGTGTTTGGACTCAGAGGAGGAGCACCCATTTCAGAAGGCTTTCGATCGCGCCCAGCGAGCTCTTCGGTTCCGTTTCTTACGACCGGGTTGGTTCTGGAAAACCCAGAGATGGCTGGGTATGGGTGTCGAAGGACAACTTCAGCATGATATCGAAGTGATTGATAAAACGGTGTTGGAAATTGTTGAAAAGGCAATGGAACAACGATCGGATATCATAGATGGTGAGTGTGACAGCCGACAAATGAAGGGAGGTGATATCGTGTCGCTTTTTCTCGATAGCCTTGAGAGCTCCCTGGACGCTAAAGAAAAGCAGTTCGACCCGAAGTACTTGCGCACCATCGTCGTGAACTTCCTCATTGCTGGGCGAGACACAACGGCTCAGGCGCTCAGCTGGTTCTTCTTCAATATCTCCAAGAACCCTCGCGTAGAGACTGCCATTCGGAATGAGCTCACACAGAAGCTCCCGAACCTCGAAAAGAACAGAGTCACGCCTTCAATGCAGGATGTGAGCCAGCTCGTGTATCTCGAAGCGTCCTTGAAGGAGACGCTTCGCCTGCATCCATCTGTTCCTGTCGAGCCGAAGCAAACCGTGGAAAACACCACCCTCTCCGATGGAACTTTCATCCCAGCAGGATCGGCTATTGGCCTAGCAACTTACGCCATGGGGCGAATGCCGCAGGTATGGGGCCCCGACGCCGAAGAATTCAAGCCTGAGCGATGGATCGACCCCGCCACTGGAAAGCTCATTCCTATTTCTTCCTACAAGTTTGCGTCTTTTAACGCTGGGCCACGCATGTGTCTTGGGATGAGCCTAGCGATGTTGGAGATGAAGCTGGTCGTGGCAGGTCTGCTGAGCCAATTCCATGTCGAGGTGCTGAATCCGGACGAGGTGACGTACGATCTATCGTTGACGTTGCCCGTGAAAGGTGCTCTCAATGTCAGTGTGTCACAGGTATCAATGCCTGCTAGTGCGTAGGCACCGCGTCAACATGGCATAAACCTAGCTTGCAAGATGGTTTCACAGAAATCCATTTACCATTTTAAGGGTAAATAATGTATGATTCAGGCTTCAAATCATTAGTATGAACCGTGGATCAGGCTCCAAGCCGTTATTAATAGTATGAACCATGGATCAGGCTTCAAGCCGTTAGTCAGGGATAGCACAGACAGCTGTAATGTAGCACATAACCTAGGACACCTTTACATGTAGTACCGGTACAAGTAATACAGGATCGGCTCTGTCAATCGTTGGAGAAGGTTAGGTACTGTCCAGATAGGATAGCACCCCGTCGGGTCGCATTCCACGTCTACGGTAAGTCATTCCAGATTTCTCCGCCAAAGTCTCAAATCGGTGATGTTCACGACCGATCAATTGGCCGACAAGCTCTCGTCCAGCGTAGCAGTCGCTGCGCTGAGCGGTCTCGTCGTCCTTCCATTGGCGTGGCGTTTATTGCATGCTGCAACTTATGACAGCGACAAGTCTCACGTGGGGACGCGAAAAGTGGTCCGTCCAGCAACAACGCTGCCACTACTTGGAAACACGTTGGACGTCATTAAGAACCTGTCCCGTCGTCACGACTGGATTGCCGATCTGTGCGAAGCGGCTAGGGGAGAACCGGTGTTGATTCAGTCCTTGGGGACACAGGATATGACGGTGTTATCGACTCCTCAAGCGTTTGAAGATGTGTTCAAGAACCAGTTCGACAACTTCCCAAAGGGCCCCAAGAAGGCTGAGTTCCTGCACGAATTGCTCGGCGAAGGCATTTTCGCAGTCGACAATGAGAAGTGGTATCGCCAACGGAAAACAGCCAGCAACCTGTTTACAATGCGAGCGCTGCGAGATTCTATGACCAGCACCATCCAGCGCCACTTGGTTGTACTGGAACGCATCTTTAAGCGAGCAGCAGAGAACAATGATACGCTGGACATGTTTCGGCTGCTTAATCGCTTCACGATGGAAGCTTTCACGGAAATCGGCTTCGGTGTGCAGATGAACTGTCTTGAATCCGATAAGGAACATCCGTTCCAAACGGCGTTTGATCGAAGCCAACAGCTTTTGATTCTTCGCTTTGTCCGACCGATATGGTTCTGGAAAGCACAGCGCATGTTGGGTATCGGAGCCGAGGGGCAAATACAGCAAGAAATGAACGTGATCAACTCAACCATCTTTGATATCGTGACAAAGACCCTTCAAAGCCGAGCAAAGGAATCTGAACATAACGGCAAAACTGGCATGGACATTGTGTCCCTGTTCCTGGACGATCTGAGTAAATCAGGCGATGCGGATGAAAGCTGCTTCGACCCCACTTACCTTCGAGATATAGTCGTCAACTTCATCATCGCCGGCCGCGATACAACAGCACAGGCGTTGAGCTGGTTCTTCTACAACATCAGCCAGAATCCACAAGTGGAGATGAAGATCCGTGAGGAGCTGTCGTCGAAATTGCCCAGGCTTTTTAATGGAGAATCCAGCCCCTCGATGGAAGAAGTGAGTGAGCTCACATATGTCGAGGCTGCACTGAGGGAGACGCTGCGGTTGTATCCGTCCGTCCCCATTGTCAGCAAAGAAGCTGTTCAGGACGCTGTACTGTCGGACGGTACTTTTATCGCGGCAGGGACGCTGGCTGGTTTGCCGATGTATGGTCTTGGCCGAATGACTCATGTCTGGGGCGATGATGCGTCTGAGTTCATGCCTGAGCGCTGGATCGACTCTGCCGGCAAACTCATCTCCGTCTCGTCCTACCAGTTTGTGGCGTTCAACGCAGGACCACGCTTGTGTTTGGGTAAAAACCTCGCGATGCTGGAGATGAAGTTGATTGTGGCCTCTTTGTTAAGCAAGTACCACGTTGAGTTGGAGAATCCAAAGGACGTGACGTACGCTATCTCGTTCACCCTGCCTATCAGAGGACAGCTTAATGCCAGGATTTCTGCGATTCGATCCAGTGCAGCTCAGGCATGAATGGATGGAATACGTAAGAAGTAACAACGAGTGCATATACCCGTTGAAATCCGAGTGGGTATAAGCAAATGAGTGTATTTGAGTTACTACGTAGTAATATTTTTCATTTTGCTTTTGTCTTGCATATGGGCAAATGCCTGGTCTGGGCGAGGTAGCAGAAAAAGGATAGCTACGAGAGACGATGACAAAATTTCACCATACTTCGTCCCACATTGATTCTTTATTTGCAATGTCGTTATCGGTCCTACCACGCAGAACAATCGATCATCAGGATTCACGTTTGTGACGGCGGTAGACAAGAAATTAGAAAAACAAATCAACCAAGGCACGCATCGCGTTTTGGGAACAACGTCATAAAGTCCGTTATCACTGCTTTTCAAGGAGCTGCCAAAAAAATGTCCGCCATTTCAGGGCCTCAGAGAAATTGTCTGACCAAAGAAATATCTCGGGTCATAGTGTCAAGCTCGCATCTTCTATTACTGTAGTAGTGAATTTAGCTCAACCTTGTGCGGGGGAATTCAGTGGAGTGGACGTCTAACTCTTAAGTATCACATTGCCTTTTCACAGTCTTATTACAGCTGCACAAGGCATCTATTCAGTGTCCCTCGAACGTGCGAACGTCTCAGCTATCTCGCTTACTTCTCGCTACTTTGGCGCCAGGCGTCCACGAGCGACTTGAAAATACCATCCGGCTTTCGCTGCAGCTCCGCGGGCGGACCAAACTCGGCCACCGAGCCCTTCTCCATCACAAGGATACGGTCCGAGTCCAGAATTGTGTTGATGCGGTGCGCGATCGTGAGCGTGGTGCAGTCCCGGAACTCCTCGCGAATACTCTGCTGGATTTGGCGGTCCGTCTCGGAGTCGATCGACGCAGTCGCCTCGTCCATCAGGATCACCTTCGACCTCTTCAAGAGTGCACGAGCAATGGACAGCAGCTGACGTTCGCCTACACTGAAGTTAGAGCCCTTCTCATCAACCACGTCCTCTAGCGAGGTGATCGCCTTCTGCAGCGACGCACGCTTGATGGACGTCCAGATCTGATCATCTGAAAACTGCTCGAACGGGTCCAGGTTCGAGCGAACGGTTCCAGAGAACAGAACGGGGTCCTGCGGGATGATGGCGATGTTGGCGCGAAGGTCGTGCAAGCCGATCTTACTGGTGTCGACACCATCAATCGTGATCGATCCCGCGTCAAGCTCGACTAGACGCATGAGGCCCACAATCAAACTGCTCTTGCCAGCGCCTGTGCGGCCAACAATACCGATCTTCTCCTTCGGGTTAACGCTGAACGTCAGCCCACGAAGCACTCGCGGAAGACCAGGGCGGTAGCGAAGGTCCACACGGTTGAAGCTGATGGCACCAGCCGTGGGCCACTCTAAAGCTGGCTTCTGAGCAGCAGTGCTCTCCAGAGCCGCTTCAGTCGGCATCTCGGTGTAGGTCTGAATACGTTCTACAGACACCATTTGCGTCTGCAGCTGACTTAGCATCCGAACCGTCCAGTTCAAGGGCTGCGTGATAGTGAACGCGTACGTAAGCGCGACACCGACAATGCCAGCAAAAGCTGTGCCTTCCGCAGCGTTAGTACCATGAGCAATGACCGCGGCAAAAGCGGCGGCAGCGGCAATACACGTGCCGACAAACTCGAGACGCAGCGCCAGCCAGCAGTTAATCGTGAAGTTGAGGAAGTACGCGCGCTGGTTCTTGTCCAGAAGGTAGTTGTTGTGGTCGATGAAGCTGCTCTCCACTCCAAAAGCACGAATCGTCGAGAGGCCGTCCAGAGTCTCAGACAGCAGTGCGAAGATAGGAGAACGGCTGATGGAGTCCAGACGCTGCAGTTCGCGAGAAGTCTTGATGAAATACCGCTGCGAGCAGTAGTATCCAACCAGGACGGGAGCAAGAATCACCATGAACATCGGGGTGACGTACGAAATCGTAATCAACGTGATAACGACGGACACGATAGTGTTCAAAAGACCCACAACCGTGCCTGGGATCGCTTCATCCAACGTGTAAATGTCCTTCGACATACGGTTAACAATACGACCGAGTGGTGTCGTATCGAAGAAAGAGGTAGGTGCGCGCAAAATCTGGTTGAGTAGTTTGTTGAAAAGAAGACGGCTCGCGTGGAGAGAACCCAGGTACAGCAGAACGACACGAATGAACAGCACCACTGCGTACGCCAGGTTGATCAGCATATACACGTACACATAGTACATTTGCGAGTCCGGGTACTTCGACGCCTCCTCAGACCAATACGAAATCCACACCGTTGCCAACAGAGTCAACGCTTGCGCAGCAAAGAAGCCCAAAACAACCATGAACACTGCGCACATGCCACCAAACGCACTAATCCACACGCCGTAGACAGACCATGACACATCACCCACCGATCGGTCTTCCTCTACCATCAACTGACCTTCCTCTTCAAAGACCTGGCTATCATCGCTTCTCGCAGACGAAACACGCGAGCGGCGGTGCATACGACTCTCACTCGACTTACGACGACCATTGATTGTCAACTCCTCGTCATCACTTGAGTTTGCCGAGTCATCTTCCACTGATTCAACCGAGGTGATGTTCTCGTCGTCCTCTTCCTTCTCACTCTCCACGTAGTTTGACACCATTTGAGCGAGCAGATTTTTCTTCGCCATTAATTTCTTGTACGAGCCATGCTCCGCGATTCTTCCATCGGCGATCACTGCAATCTGGTCGCACTGATTGACAAAGCTCAACGAGTGTGTCACCAGCACAACCAGTTTGTCCTTCAGCGTCTTTTTGATGCATTCGTTGAAAATGTCTGCACCCACGTGGCTGTCTACAGCTGACAGAATGTCATCGAGCAGGTAGATGTCGGCGTCCTGGTACACGGCACGAGCGATAGCAACACGCGTACGCTGGCCACCGCTCAGGTTGATGCCCTTCTCTCCAATTTCAGTGCGGTCTCCGGCCGTCAGAATACGCAAATCCTTTTTCAGCGAGCTCACGCGGACAGCTTCCTCATACTTGTCAGCGTCGAACGGAAGGCCAAACGTAATATTATCGCGTACTGTCGCGTTCTGGATGAACGGTTGCTGCGAAACGTACGCCACCTTGCCACGCAGGGCCACCGAGCCTGCACTGCAACGAGCATCTCCAAGGATACCAGCCAGAAGAGTGGACTTGCCGCTACCCACATGACCCACGACCGCGTGCAATTCGCCTTTCTTAGCTGCGAAATTGATGTGGTGAAGCGTGGGTCCCTCGGCGACAGGGGTCAACAAAGCCTCTTCCTCACCCGTCTTCTTGTTATCATCCTTCTTGTCACCCTCCGCCGCAGGGGAAGCATCCCACTTAAAGTCGGCTCCCTGCACAGAGATACCGACATCGGTTAAGTCGCCTTCGCCCACCCTTGTGCGTTCCTCCGCCAGGAAGTAGCTACGCAGACGGTCGAAGCTCACGCTTGCCTCCACAACGTTGTTCAGCACCTGCGGCAGCATGAACAGCGGAAACCGCAAAATGTTGAATAGCGCCAGACTCGTCAGCGCCGTGCCGACGTCCAAAGTGTGGCCCAGAACCACGTACGCACTGAATGACACCACAGTCACCAACGACGGCACAAAGCTGAACAGTGTGTTTGACGTACTGCGCGCGAACACGTAGGTCCTGAGCCGCGACAGCTCCTCGTCACGGAACTTCATCACGCGCTGACCGAATGAGTTCTCCCATGCCTTGAGCTTTACTACCTTGATGCCCGACAGTACCTCCACGCAGATCTTGATGCGCTCGTCCTTCACCTCCATCAAGCGTTGCTGCAGTTTACGCATGCCCTTCGAGATAAATGTCATCAACGGGATCATGAGCAGGATCACGGCCACACCGGCGAATGTTGCCACGCCGATCTGCTGCCACAGCAAGAAGCATGACACAATGATCTGGAACGCCGCATACCACACGGCGTGCAGGTACGGCGTCATATCCTGCAGTCGCTGCGCGTCAATGGACATGAGGTTGGTGATCTCGCCGGACGTGCGCTGTTGGCGAGCCGCCGCCGACAGGACCATGGACTTCTCGAACACGGCCGTGACGACGGCACTGCGGAGCTGCAAGCCCGTCTCGTAGCAGTAGAAGAAGTACTGGCGCAACGCAAAGGACTGCACGACGCCCGACGCGAAGATGACGGCGGCGTACGTGAGGCCCTCGGACAGCGGCGCCGTGGGGTCGCTCAGGTACGCGATGATGTCCTTGATGATCATGGGCCCCACGAACTGCAGTGAGTCGTGGATGAGCTTGAGGAAGCCAGCGACGACGAACTTGAAGCCGAAGGCCTTGCCGAGTGCCCACACGAGGCTCGGCTTGCCGCTGCGCTTCTGCTGCTCCCAGGCGGCCGTG
>BSXT01001588.1:0-24918 GCA_030267785.1 Phytophthora fragariaefolia
TCCATACGAACGTGTCGGTAGTCGGTCGTTGGACGGACTACAAAGTGCTACCAGGTGTAGTGGGCTTACTTAGCTCACTACTTTAGCTTACACGTGTGCGCAACGTGTAGGAGGAAGCATAGGTGTGATTAAGTATACTTAGCTCACTAAGTATAATTAGATCTAAATAAAGACTTATTAATAAGCTTTGGTAGAAAATGAGAACTGAATTTGAAATGTTAACTTCGGCATTGCCTCCTACAACTGATATCTATAAAGAGAGGATCTGCCAACGAGTGGTTGGCAGAATCTCTATCCTAATGCATGCTTCTTATTGGCAGATATATGTTTTCTGCCAATAGTAGTGCTTCCTACTATGAATGGTGACCACACTACATGTGGCCCCCCTGAATGTATCCATTAGTGCATGTCGCACTAATGTGGAGGTTGCTTGAATGTGTAGCCCCGCTACAGGTCGCACTTCGGGCAGACCATAGCGGAAGGCCTACCACAAGGAGCACACTATCGTGGAGACGCTGGCTACAAGCTCACTAGACAGATACTAACTCCTTATCCGATCGAGTTCGGTATGTCGCTGCAGCGCAGTCGATATAACTATGTGCATAGTCACACACGGATTGTCGTCGAACAGGCATTTGGCTGACTGAAAGGCATCTTTCGCATGTACAAGCAACCGCTACTTCAACACTCTCCAGAATACATGGCAAGGATAATGGTATCTACGCTTGTCTTCCACAACTGGATGATAGAACACCACGACAGAACTCACGAGGAGCAACCAGTGACTCAGGTAGAGGACGATTTCATTCTCGAAGACGATGACTCTGATGGCTTAGCCTACCGCGACGCTATATCTCACGAGCTATACCCAACCTACCTCACGCGTTGAGTTCAATTCACGGCTGCCCAGTATTACCCGTTAGAAAAGCTAATAGTGCAGCATTTACCTTCTTTGACTCCTCAAAAGCCTCCACCATGCGCTGCTGAGTTCTTTGAATCTCTGCCAATTGCGACGTTAGGGCGATATTCTCTTGCGATCTGTCTGTTGTCGAAAGCGCAGCTGCTAGTGATGTTCACATAGCCACTAGTGCCTTCGGTAGGTCCAACTTGCGCTTCTTGTGCATTCCATCATGTCGACATAGTTCCAATGCAATGGCTTCTTCACGTGAGTGCTCCTCTGTACCACCCGTGTCGTCAATCCCGGGATCCTCGTCAACCTCACTATCTGGGATGCTACCTTCACTATCGGAAGCTTCTGCAGCAAAGGGCGGTAGCAGCACTCCACTCTACCCAAAATCCTGGTCACGAAGCCCCTTCTTGTCACCAAAATACTGGACGAGTAGCGACCAGTAGCTTGGGTACTCGATCGGCTTCTCCGCGTTCCCAGTGGTAGTTTCTTCTGCCTTTGTCTGCCCGTACAGAGCCTTCACGGCGTTGAACTTGTTTTTTAGTTGCTCAATTGATGCTGCAAGACGGTATTTTTGGTTGAAAGAGAGCCTAATTTTCTCCCATAGCTTGGTGAGTTGTGCCCGTCCATTGCTCCGCAAAAAAGGAGGCCCATACGCCACCATACGGAGGCGCAGAAGCGTATTGAGGCGGGCATCACTCCACGTCAGGCGAGGGGTTTTAGTTAGAGCTGGGACTGGTGTTAGTGCAGGCTCTAGGGGAGGAGGTGGGCCCGGTGTTGGCGTCGGCGGTGAGGAGCTCATGGCGATTGATTCCGGAATGAACCAATTCAAACAGATGGTTACCGGGAGATCCAAGCGGTAATAAGCGGTAATCACCTCGACCGCCCCCTCTTCGGTTTGCTCTTTGAATGCTGTTTTAATTTATCGCTTTGTCATTTCGACCCTTCCCTTAGGGATGTATTACTGATTGGGAGGGATATCGATCTCGCGAGGTTTGTCTGTACCGAATTCTCACCTACCGGGAAAGTGACGAAGGTCCAGCTGGAGAAATAGGTATTCAGATGGGGGGGGGTCTTCGCGCTGCTGTTAATCCGAGAAAATGGAATTCTTTAAGACACACTACAGTAGTTATAATATCTATATGCATATTATCGATTCCACCCAAATTTGCTCTAGCTTCCCTCAACCCCCCATCAGTGAATCGACGCATGCGTTTGACTGGCTGAAATCCATAGCTTAATCTAGTCTAGGTTATTGACGAATCAAAGTGTATATCTGATATTGAATTCTAGGTGTTGAAGAGGAAGCGGTAGGTAACGCGACATCATGCTCACCCGAACACTGTCTACCACTGCCTATTCGCGTATTACAAGATCAGTTGATAACAATCTTGGTACAGCTACCATATTGGATGAGAGGACTGACGCTGAGTGTCCGGCTTCGACTCGCAACGGGGCTGCTTGCTGGACTGTCGGAGACATTCCCGGGATAATTGCAGAACCAGAAGCCGTTCTAGCTTTTCAGAGGACACTAGCTGCTGCGCTCGTGCATGCGCAGCGTACGGTACCCTCTGATGTTCCGTGGCCAATTGATCGGACTGGTAGTGGCAGCATTGTCCTCCCAGAGGACACGCATCGGACTCCTCTGCGTGGCTTTTCTGAATGCCGAATGTGGAAACGCCTTTGAATATGATTGACCCACGCCTTACACTTCACGTTATATTCGTTTACAGGGGCTGGGCGATTTCAGGGCGATTGGGCTCCGCCGATTCAACCAACCGATCTCGGAAATTTGGAATGAAACGCGCGATACTATATCAACTTTAAAGAAATTTGATACAGTGCTGCTACAAACTATAGCCGCACTCGAGATATCGCTGTTTCTCGTGAAGAATTTAACGTCAGCACTTGCTGTTTCGCCTAAAGGCCTCCTGTGCACCTCTAATTAGACCCCCAAAAGCATTTAGTGATAGAATAGATATTGCACCCAAAAAATATTTTTTCCCGATTCAGGCCTGTTCCAAATTATAGACGCACTTGACAAATTCTCGAGTTGTGCTGAAAAAATATTTTTTGGGTGCAATATCTATTCTATCACTAAATGATTTTGGGGGTCTAATTAGAGGTGCACAGGAGGCCTTTAGGCGAAACAGCAAGTGCTGACGTTAAATTCTTCACGAGAAACAGCGATATCTCGAGTGCGGCTATAGTTTGTAGCAGCACTGTAGGCGTCATGTGCTGATTGAAAGTACAGTTCTTCGAAGCACTACTACAGTAAGTATGTTTGTTTCACTAGAAACGCGTAGTATATTACTTAACTATTTCCGCCTTCTCGCTGCCATCTTCGCGCGCAATCGCTCCTTTTGAGCCAAAAGAAACTGTTTCTTGGCATCTACCCTGTTTGGTACCATATTATTGTCCTGTGTGTCAGAAGGCTTCATAGGTGATAACTGCGGTACTTCTTGCTGAGGTTTCACTGGCAGCTCGACAGCCTTTGAAACGTGATCCAGAGTGTGCTCTTGGTGGACTACCGGCACCAGATGCTGCTTTGGGGGTAGTGGTAGTGTCAATGTATTTACAGGTGGTACCTCACACTGATTTGCAGCTTGCAGCGAATGTCGTTGCTCCCTGCGGTAACTTACCCGACGAGCAGCTTGGTCGCGCGAGGTTTTTGTCGATCCTATCGCCTTCCTAAAGGTTTGCTTCGTTTTCGAGCGAGGTCCTTCCTGCCAAACGCCACCAAAGTTCGGCAGCCAGTCTGGGGTGTACTCCGACTTTGACTCGAGCTCCGAGAAGATGTCTCTCCTCTTCGTAGTATTTGCCTCAGCTCTGCCATTCGCTGTCCCAGGCACCGGCTTCAGAGCAGCTTGCTCACGGCGGTTGCACTTCTTGTACTCTTCCTCCGTCAGCACCATCCATGGTGGCACAGCAGCCGTGTGCACATTCCCCACAGCAGCCCCCCACGACACTGCCGCAATGGAGCTAAGCCCTTCGCCCCTCGCGAGCGAAGTCACGCGATGCACAAACGGGGGTCCATCCTCGCCACGGTCCGTTTCCGCGAGGTCGGTCTGCTCCTCCTTCACGAGTTGATCAATCGCCCACGGCACCCACTCGTCCTTCCGCAGCTTCACAATGCCGCCACCCCAGACGCGCCTGCCTTCGTGTCTTCCCAGAGGGTTCTGCAGCACTCCATCCGCCGACGTGGCCGTCTTGCATCGTCTGGGCGCGGTCGCCAGCGCCACCTGCGGACCCAGCAGCAGCTGCTGCCGAGCGGCCACGTCCGCGTCCACATCCTCGGCCACGGGTCTCTTCCTCTCCGTCTGCACCTCTTGCAGCCTGGACGCCGCCGACGTCAAGAACGCCTCGACTCGCTGCCCCGCCCGCTTCTGCTCCTGCTCCTGCTCCTGGTCTTCTCCCTGCTCCTGCTCCTCGCTTCTCTTGCTCAGCGCCGCCTCCAGCTGTCCCACGCAACGCCACAGTCGTGAGACGCCGCCCCAGCAGCAGCAGCAGCAGCGCAACTACCTCTCGCCGCCTCGCCGCGGGCAGCCAGAGCTGCGGACGGATGCTGCGGTCCGCGTCGCAGCGGTGCCGGCGGCAGAACGCGTCCACGCGCTCCCTGTGCGCGCCACCGCCGAAATGCGCCGACGCGTCGGGCGCCGCCAGCGCCGCGTCGCAGAACGCGCAGCGCCAGCAACTCGAGGCCGACACAGCGCCACTCAGCGCCTGCAGCCGCGCCGCGTGGTGCAGCAGGAACGCGCGCGCCGCCTGCTGGTGGCCGCGCGAGAAGACGTGGCGCCGCCACGGGACGGCGCTCGAGCGGCGGCAGACCGCGCAGAACGGCGCCTCGGCCACGGCGTCGTCCGCCATGCCTGCGTGTGTGTGTGACGTGCGACGATCGGCTTTGAAGGGGTGGTGTGGCGCTCGTGTGGCGCGCGACTGGCGACCCGCTGTGCGGGAAAGACTGTCGCCTTTGGGTTGTCCACTCGGAGTGCCCGCAGCATCTTGGGGCTTGAGGCTGCGCAGCTGCTGAGCCCGCGCTCGTCTTGCCGTGTTGCAGAGAGTGCTCCGTTCTTGGTGGGGAGGCGCGACAGTTGTCCGGCTCGGGCGGAAGAGCCGGCGGCGACGACCCGTGAGAGGACGACGCCGGTTGCTCACTGCGCGTGCGGCGAGTAGACCGCCCCGAAATGTATAGAACGCTCGCTGCAAGGGCTCACGTAAGGCCGGCGGATGCACCCGTCGGTTGGTTGTTCGCCGCGTCGCTGGTGCTGGTGGTCAGCGGTGGCCGTTGCGGTGCGTTGGCACCAACGCCATGCTTTGAGCCGCCCGCGTCAGCAGCAGTGCAGCCCGGTGACCCGTTACGCCTCGTGTCTTACGACGGCTTGGAGTCATCACCGCTGGAAATATCCAGTGGTTTCGTTCGATCAGCGAGGCCTCAACGCCCGCTCGCGGCACCAAAATGCTGCTGTCGAAACGGCGGTGGCAGGTAAGGAAGAGCTGTTGGGCACCTGTGCTCGCCGCGATTGCGCTCCGCCTGCGCGTGTTGGCATCCGTCGTCACCGGGGGGGGGGGAGCGTCATGTTCTGGCGGAACTGCTACGTTATGCTGTGTCTGTCCACGGTCTTGTGGAGCCGGCTGTTTCATCAATCAGTCAGCGGTCCGCAAAGACTGGTGGGTGCTGAAACAGCACATCAGTCGCCGAGTATTTCGATGCGCACTCTTTCCGGACCGTCGCGGCCGCACATCCGTCGGTCTTGATTAAAGTATGCGATCGTCAACTCTCGCGCCTTGGCTATGCGCCGGCAAAAAGCGCCAGAGAGCGGAACGGGCGCAGACGGGGCGGTGTCGCCTGCTAGAAATATGACAACAAACTCACACGGCCAAAGCCAGATCAGCCTTCCCCTGGGCGGAGACCGAGAGGAGGGAGGGAGGAACCCGCGCGACGGTCGACGGCACGGCGCTCCGCCGTCACTCGCTCCGCCGAGTACTCGACGCCCGCTCCCCATTGTGGGCGCCTCAACGTCCTCGGCGATGGACGCCGCGTACGAGCGGCCGGCGTCCTCCTCGTCCTACTTCGCCCGCCCGCCCAAGCCGTGCCGCCTGCTGCTCCGCGTGCACGCGGCCGAGGACCTGCGCCACGTGTCCAGCCATGGCACCTACTGCAAGCTCTACGTGGGCGGCACCGAGATGGTGCGCGGCAGCGGCGCCTTCGCGCGCCACACGCAGAAGCTCACGTCCTCGGGCTCGAGCCACAGTCTGGGCGGGCTGCTGCAGTCGCCCTTCGGGGGCAGCTCGGCGGCGCCCCCGACCACGCCGCTGCCCCCCACGTCCGCGTCTGAGGGCGACCTCGGCGCCACCGCCGGCAACCGCATGCGCGTGCTCAAGACGCAGGTGCAGAAGGGCAGGAACTCGAACCCCGTCTGGAACGAGAAGTTCGACATCCCCGTGCTGGACCCGAACGAGGACATGCTGAGCATCCGCGTCAAGTCGGCGCGGCTCATGTCGTCCCCCGCCATCGGCGCCTGCTGCATCTCCATCCGACACCTGGCGCTGCAGGGCTCGCCCACGGTGGACAAGTGGGTCGACCTCAAGCTCGGCAAGAAGGACGCGGGGCGGATTCGGCTGCAGATGCGGCTCGTCGACCCCTCCCGGCCCAGGATTCCGAGCCGACACCCGGAGCAGGACGACGGCAACCCGGAGGGCACTCCCAATCGACCGCGTAACCACCAGAACAGCGACTCGTACCTCAGTCTTCCTCCGGAGGAATCCCCCGAGGAGATCGCCGCTCGCGCGTTCAAGAAGGCCTCGCGGCGCGACCACAAGTACCATAGATCTGCTAGGCGCTTCGACGGACGACCTGTGAATGCCACGGTCCTGGGAAGCAGCGACAGCAGTAACCGCTCGGCAAGTGACAAGGATGACGACCAGAAGCGCTCCCCGAAGAACCCTCGGGATAACAGCGCCAGCGCCACGTCGAACGAGTCGATCGATGACTCGGAGCCTGCAAGTGACGTGTCCGGCTCTCCGGCAAACTCGCCAGTGTCGAAGCGGACGTCGGACGAAGACGTCTTCAGTGACCTTGAATCGCCTGTGGCAGTGTCTGGGCCGGCTCCGGCGGGTTTCAACGGACCCAGTAAGACACTCAAGATTTCTTCGATGGCCACGTCAGGATTGGAAGCGTCGTACGCAAATCGTGGCACAATGAGGAGATCAGAACTCGGTAAGTGCATTAAGTTGTGTAGCTTTACTACACGGCAAGGCTGACGTACTGTGGTTATGTGGCGAATTCAGAACGCTCAAAAATGGCCGAGATCTCGAGAATATCGAGATCGTCACGATCATCGATGTCGTCGTGGTCGTCCAACCCACAAGTCCCCAGTGAATACGATGATGACGACGATCTGGATGAGTATGCCAGCCAACACCAAGCGAACGAACGCCGAACTAATAACGACTCGAAGCTGAGCATGCTATCGAGTACCCTGGACCCTCGCGAGAGCTCGCGAGTGGACTTTGACGATGACCGAGAGACTCTGGACAAAAGGAAGAAGTCGACGTTTTCAAGCACTGCTTCCAGTACTATTGACCAGCGCGAGAACTCGCGGTTTAGTTTTAGCGACAGTGATAGCGAAGAGGACAAAGATGACGATATCAAATCGGGCAAGGCACGCGAAAAGCAGCGGCAGCAGTGGCAGATGGAGCAACGAAAGAGGCAGCTTGCCGGTATCAAAGAAGTATCCCAGTCCATGTCCGACAGTGAGAGTGACGACGATTCGGAATCGGATGATGAATTTGATGAAGAACAAGAGCGGGAGTCAACTCGAATCCAGTTCACCCCGACTATTGCGAAGCTACTCTGTCGCGAGAGTATGAACGTTCTGATCGAAGAGGAAGACGAGGAAGACGAGGGCCTGGCTTCTTTCAAGGCGAGCGATGATTTCGTGCCTATACTTGAATCCACTTCGCCGTTATCCGTGGACTCGGTGGATTGCGCGTTGCGCCGGTCAAGTTTTGATTGAGCCCCTACCCAGCCATATTTGCAACACCCCAACGAGAGCAAGCGGAGCTCGGCTGAAGTTCAAGGCTCTCATTAGGAGGAGTACTTCGTAGTCCAGCGAAGCTTCAAGCTGCTCCGAGCTGCTCCAACAGCACACCCAGATCCCAGCCAGCTAGTTGTCAAAGTCCGGTGCGTCAATTTTGATATATGTGTATCGCCTGGCGGTCGACGGTGAGCTCGCGAAGAGCTTGAGCTCCTCGCCCACTTATTATTTCGTAGATAGTACTTATCTAACAGCCACCTAGCGAGCGAGCGAGCTGCTCGAGCTCCAACCAATGCCAGCTAGGCAGCAATTGCCAGTCGTAGTCGGTCCGAATAATATTATGATGACCCCACGAATGTGTAGCCATTCTCTGTTCAAAGTGCAGCGGACGCGTCGCTTCATGGCCAAGAGTTCAGTTGGCGTTTTGTGTGTGAGGCTCAACTTGGAGGCGATGGCGACGGAGCAGCAGGCGGCAACATGCATCCAGGCGCATTTCCGGGGCTTTCGATGGAGACGGAAGCAACGTCGAGGCATTGTGAGAAACTTTTGATCGCCTCAGCTGCTGGTAATGTCACTCACCTCATGCACGTTCGGAATCGTTAACAGAGAGCAGTCACGAAGCTCCAGGCGCTGCAGCGAGGTCGCTTCACGCGCCGAGAGTTTACTGAGCTGCGAGATTTTTCCAGAGAGCAGGTGCGGCCGAATCTTGAATCTTTTTGTTCTCTTGTTCTGCTGTGTCTAATGGGTGTGGTGTAGGAGAGCTTCCAACAAGCCACAAGGCGTCGGCAGACCCGCATATGGCGCAATGAGCAGGAACTTTACTTTTTGCAGCATACCACTGCAGTGGACCTCGAGAGGGTGCGCTCTTTTCAAGAGCAGCACTCTGCGAGGCTGATCCAACGAGCATGGCGGGCTGTGACCCATTCACCTGCTACTTCGAAAGCTAAGAACGCTGCGATTGTCGACCCAAATGACCGGATCTACATGTTTGATCCTTTCGGGTTTGCAACTGGTGATGCTAAGATGCAAAATGCTCGGCTGAGCCATTGGAAACATGACCAGCAGTTCGCTGATGCTTCTAGTTCTGAACGCGTGCCTTCACTTTACCTAATAAGCCAGGACGAGCAGCAGGCGATAGTATCAGCCAGCGTGGGGCTACGTACCGGTGATGAAGCCTTTGTGATGAGACGGAAAGCAATTCAGGAACGGTATGTATACTACCCACATAATCGTGGCGAGTTTCTTAGTGACCTCACGATGTGAACTTTTGCTGTAGAATCAAGCGTAAGGCAGTGCAGGAGAAAGCTAATGCCGAGTCGGCACCAAAACCCAAGCCAACCGTAAACCGGCGGCGCGAACTCTACGAGCAGGTGGTAACTATGAAGCTTGCCACGGCGCAGCGTGTGCTTCACCGTGAGCGCGGAACGCGTGCTTCGCGACTGAAAAAAAAACTCTTCTCCACTCAACTGCTATCCAGTTGCGAGAATCGAATCAAGTACCTTCGAAATGAATCACCCGAGAAAATGAACCCCATGGATGAAAATTACCAGCAAGGTATTTGTGAAGTGGAAAAATGGGAACCAGTTCGACGTATTGAAGCGTGGAATCACCACCGCCGCGCAGTGTGTTCGGTGTTAAACAAGCAGCACTGGTGGCAAACCCAGCTTGCTGGAGACGAGCGTGACATCAGACGTGTGGCGATGGCAAAGACTCCGTGGGAGGATGAGAATGACGTTTGGGTTTGGCCACGTAGTGGAAGCAACAATCACGAGGAGGACGGATCCACAAGTGATGATACCGATTCAGTAAATAGCTCATGCTCTAACACGTTGTGGCCTTCAAAAGAAATTCAACATTTCCTTGTAGGAAACGAAGGCTCAGAGCCGCAGAATCAACCGTTCAAAGCTGTCTGTGATGACGAGGCATCTGAGTGGTGGCGCGCTCACTGCACGCAGTCGCACTTAGCTACCAATGGTGCGCTATTTATCGAGAATCCCTACACAGCCAAGTTCACTAGCAATATCACAAACGAAGGAGTTGCCTTCCCTGTTTGCACTCCCGAGGTGGTGGCAAATCGAGATCTGTACATGCTACAGCAGCGAGCAAAACGCGCGGCACGCACAAAAAGTTTAGAACAAGATGTCGAACAACGAACGAAAGCATTGACCACGCAGGTCGGACGTCGCGTGCACGAAATGGAGATGCAAATCGAGGACAACACTCAATTAGCACTAGAAATCGTGCAGCGAAAGGAGGAGCAGCGAGCTCGAATTACGCGCGAGCAGCAAGCATCAATGACGATCCAACGTTATGCACGTGGAATGCAAGGGCGGAAATATGCGCGCGAGGTGCGTGCTGAATTTTTCGTGATGGTTCGTGGTCGTGCGATTCGCCGTGGTAGGTGTGAGGAGTGTGGTGATCAGCGTGCTGTACTCGAGTGTCAACAGTGCGAGGAAAGCTTACACTTTTGTCCAATCTGCTGGGTACATGTGCACTCAACACGGAGGCGTAAGGCACATATTGCGATACCGATGGTGACTGTAGTAGCTCCGATACCCATGCAACAACTTGAATCTACCAAAGCCATTGAGCAACCAACTGCGAGCGCCAGTACTGTGCAGGCTATTCACCTAAAAGAGAGTGTTGGTCCGAGGTTGCGAGCCCTTCCCTCTCCACCCAAGCAAGCAGTGGTTCGATCAACTGAAACTGTGTCCGACAATTCGACGAAGAACCCCACCAAGGAAGATGCCATTCAAAGTGCAGCGCCAACTTGCGCCACCGATACACCAATAATGTCGGGGCTAACGGAAGCCTGTGCACTAGCACGTCGTGTAAGAGCCAAGGTAGCGGATGCTCCCTCTATCACAGAAAATGCCGGCCTTGAAGAGATCAGCGCAACAAATACTACCACAAGTGTTCCTGCCGAATGCCTTCGTAGGTTGTCTACTAAAGGCGGTTCCGGGGCTGAGGATGTCGATTTCTCGACTGTTGATGGCGATGGTGCTATGGTGGAGAGTGAAATTGAGCCTTTGAAAGTTGCTACCTCCGTCGAAGCAACCAAGTCTGCGCATTCATCTGAAAGTGAATCGGTGACTTTCACGCAAAAAATAACTTCTGTTGTTGAGTGTGAAGCGAGATCAGTCGATCCTGAATTGCCACTGAATAATACTTCAGCACCAAGTGGCAGCAACATCGATGCATCAGCTTCAGAATCGGGAGAGCAATCTATTGCTGTACATGTAGTAAATTATAGCGTCATTGCCACAGACAACAAAGACACGGCAACTGACTTATCGCGGGATGTCTCAATTGGTGTTGGCAACATCAATTCCTCTGCAGAATCCGGAAAACAGTCCATAGGAAATATCCCTGACAACAACGTTGCGGAAAATGGCCAATCACTGGGTACATCAGCTCTAAGTGATATCCATAGCGGCAGTATCGATGCGCCAACTGGGGAACTGGAAGAGAATTCCACAGCTCTAACGCGTGTAAGCACCGCTGTTACCGATGATGACGACATAGCTAATACTTGTAGCGATCAATGCGCGGAAGTCTCGGCTAACGAAAACGGAAACGTGAACGATCTCAACAACTCCGCGATTCCTGATAGTGTATCACTTGAATCCGCTTCCGCAATTCAACCACCAGAGCCCAGTCAACTCGACTCCGATAGGGCCACAGACCAAACTGACAATGCGTATCCTATCGATGCTGTTGCAGTAACTCATGACGAAATTTTAGCAGGATCTTCCGAGCAGCTTGTTCAGCAAGTGCTTCCACGGGACAACTGAAAAATGCACAGAGCTGTAGACAATTTCACCACCCATGCAATTGGAACGAGACGGCAAACTCGCAATATTCTGCAGACTAGAGCTGTAGACTATTTTTGCGGGCGAAAGAATCTAGATCAAAGTACACACTGAGAAGTAATAACAAGTACGAGATGGCTGGGCCGGTCAGCTGCTAAATATCTACGTTAGCCATCGATCACCCTTGCCGCATCTTCCTCCCCAGCAGCACTATTGCGTCTAACAGTTCGTCACCAAGTCGGCGCGCCCCCTATCCTTCCGCCGCATGCAGCTTGGTTCGAGCATTTTAAGCTGAGGCCTCCTTGGCAGCCTTAGCCTCCTTCTCTGCATCCTTCTCCGCCAGCACCTTCTTAAAGCGGTTCACCTGCGAGGCGAAAGCCTGGTTGCACTTCTCGGTAAAGGGCATGCGCATGTCGTAGGCGTCCTCTCCATCCGCGTAGTATCCCTTCTCGATGTCGTACACCCTGCAGTAGCACACAAGGTTTACTACTCCGCTCCAATAGCCAGCCACTTGATCGCTGCACGTACTGGTACTTGAGCGTCTTGCGGTACAGGTGAATGGCCGCCACGTTGCCCTCGCGGACGTGCAGCGACACGTACTCGGCGCCAAAGCTCTCCACCATGGCGCGCTCTGCATCGCACCAGCACAGCAGCGCCACCTTATCAGTCACACACACATCCCCTCACTCCTCCAGTAGCAAAATGCAACGCACGGGCAGCCTGCATGAGTTTCGTGGCCAGGCCGCACTTGCGGTGCGTGCGCAGCACCGCCAGCGACGTGATGTGGCCGTGCGGCACGGACGCCTCCTCCTCCCTATCAACAGCAGCAGCACGTCAGCGCAGAGCGTCCCCCATGCGTCAGGCCAGCACCAGCGACGCACATCTTGGCCAGGACGTAGCCCACGATCTTGCCGCCGCGCTCCTCAGCCACGTAGAGCAGTTGGGGCCACGTCATGATGTGGTAGTAGTAGTACTTCATCTGGTAGTTCTCCGGCAGGCACCAGAGGTTGGAGTTCTGCACCTGCAGCAGGTCGTCCGCCTGCAAGAGAGAGAGAGGAGGGGGGGGGGAAGCACCAGCGTCAGTTCACGAGCCCATGGCGGCGGCTGCAGCGCGTCCCTCGTCGCTCCCGTCTCAGCATCCACAGAGTCGCGTGTGGAGATCGCAGCCGCCCCGCGCGCTGCCCCCCGCGACCAGCGCAGCCCACGCACCGTCGCGTTCCGGATCGACACCATGTTGCCCCCGCGTTTCCTGATCGAGATCGCGCTTTGGATTGTGGATGGCCATTGCGAGTGCGGAACCGGCTTAAGTACGACTGTACAGGCCCGCCACAAACTGCAAGGCAAAACATTCACTCTGCACTTCCGCACTCGGGTGCCGGCGCCGACGTCGCGTGCGCCGCTTTAGTATTGAATTTCCCCTCTCCGCCGCAAGTCCTCAAGCCAGTCGCCAGCGCCCGTCCAAGGCCCCGCTCCCATCCCCCCCACCCCACGCAGGCGACTCACACAGCGCAGAGCAGCATGAGCGAGTCGCCAGGAGACGCCTTGAAGCTGCGGCTCAAGCTCAAGCTGCCGCGCTCCATGTCCGTGTCCTCGGCGGCCGAGGAGGCGCAGAAGAAGCTGCTGATCGGCGCTCGGGGCGGCGCCGCCGTCAAGGAGCTGCTGAGCACGGCGCCCAATATCGAGGTGGCCATCCGCGACTTCCAGGCGGCCCACGGCGTCGCGGAGGCCCATGCGCAGCTCTTCGTGCGCAAGAAGGAGAAGAGGAAGGACCGACCCACGACCTTCGCCCCGGCGGTGCAGCTGCTGGATCTGCTGCAGGTGCCTCGCTCCAGTGTGTACCAGTCGCTGCTGGAGCAGATGAAGAAGGAGATGCTGCTGCGCATCGCCGACCTGCCGCAGAGCGAGCTGCCCCGGGTGCTGGAGCAGACGTTCCCGTACATTGAGTTCCGCGAGCTGCGAGCGATCCCGATCGCTGTGCTGGCGAGGCAGGAGGATACGCCCGAGCTGTATCTGCGCGAGCTAACGGAGAATCGACGAATTCTTGCAGAATTGCCTGTGCATGTGCGAAGGAAGATTCTCGAAGTGGATAGAAGAGAGTTGCAGCTGCTGGTGGAGGAGTGCACCCGCGAGTACGTAACCGAGCAACTCGACTGGTACCTTAACCACCCGACGTCTGGAGCGGCGACGCCTCATCGCTCGTTATCGAGGAGGAATAGCAATAATAGTATGCGAAGTGGCAGTCAGAACAGGAAACGCAGCTTGGATGAATCGGCCAGTGGAAGTCTGTGGAACGTCTCAAGTCACGTTCCGTCTTCTACTGATTCTGCTGCCTCGTCATCGGCGGCATCTGGATATAGCGGCGAGCGGCGACCGTCGTATTCACCCGATGAGCGTCGCCGGAATAATCCTGCTCTGATCAATCTGGTGGATATGATAGGTGATTCAGAATCTCTGTATTTGTCGACACTTGAGATCTGGCGGAATTATGTGGTGGCGGCGAATATTCCCGGTAGCGCAACACATAATCATCCGAAAGAGTATGTGGACTATGTGTCGTTTTTAGGCGCTATGCGCAGCGACCTTGCTAATCTTCAGCGTGACAAGACAACACCACTCCTGCGGACGGACCCATTGCACAAGTTTATTTGGTTTTTGGATCGTGCATTGAAAAACCAGACCCTCGAGATCACTCAGCTGCATGAGCTGCTTGGCTTCATCGGCCGGCTGCGCACAGCTGATCTACCACCTAACAAGAAGTTCCGTAAAAAAGGTGGGGTAGAGGAAGAAGAGGAGAATTTCGAAGTTGTGTTAGGGCCACCCCCTGTGGACGAGCTGATCGCTGTGCTGGACAAAATTGCAAAAATTGATGCTCGCTTGATTTTTGCGGAACCAGTTCCGGATGATGTGCCCAAATATCGTGAAATTATCAAGGAACCCATGGACTTGTCTGCGATGCGAAGGAAGGCCAAACGTGGGAAGTACAAAACGCTCGATTCTTTCGTGTCGGATTTTAACCTTATGATTCGAAACTGCATGACGTTTAACCCTGACACAACAATCTTCTACAAAGAGGGCAAGCGTATTGGGAAACGAGGCAATGAACTGATTGAGCGGCATGCTGCGTCATTGCGCGGTGAGCCCCAACGGATTCGCACTAAGAAACGACGCAAAACTGCTACAGGCCCCACTAGCGAAGCGCTTAGCATGCTTACCAGCTCGGGGGTCGTGACAATCAAGGATTTTGGAGATGTTGACCAATCGGGAATGATTCCTGAGGGTATGTGCGATGAATTGCTTGCCGATGTGGCACTGATTCTGTCGGATCCGCTCGTAAAGCAGCTCATCTGTGATGCTCTTATGAAGAATCTGGTGGTGTGCTGGCAACAAAGAGAACTTCCTACGGACAATCTCATATGCCGAGCTCTCGTGCAACTTCTCCAAATCGGAAATCCCTCTAGCGTACGCCGCATGATTCGGAAGCAGGATTTTGTGCTGCGTGCTCCGCAAGTAGTTACTATGCGCGTCGTATTACCCCTTCTATTGCGTACGATGGTCGGTTTCCGTGTGTATTATGCTTTCCCAAACGGGCTACAACGCGACTTGAAAGCGAAAGCAAAGGAAGATGTTCTTTCTGGCATACTCTGGGACAATGTGCTGCGTGCAAGCTCAGCAATTCGCGCCATGGCCAAGTCATTTGCCGTGCAATGCCTGGTTGATCACCAGATCGATGCTGGAGTCCAGCTGCTTCATCACTTAGTGTCAGCTGAGGATGAGTCTCTACTGCGGGACCGTGTGCTGCTCCATGCTGTGGCAGAAGTTTTACTGGAGCAGGTGAAGACTGTAGCCGCGAGTAGTACTAGCACGAATGGTAACGATGGTGGGTCAAACTCCGCAGAAAACGGCGAGGTTACGTTGACGCTTAGCGAACAGCTACAGGCATTGACGGTGTGGAAGCAGATATTCGACAACTTTTTTGTGGATGTGTTGTCAAGCCGCCTGCTGACAGCCAAGGAGGTGGCTGGATCTGTCGTGCACTTCACTGATGGTGATATTGATCCTGTAGACGAAGACAATCGGGGCGAAACATCTTTAAAGAAACGCAAACGCCAGCACGCAGTTAAAAGCTTCCCGACCCCAGTTTTTCATGAAAAAACAGCCATGGTGCTGTCGTCACTATTTGCTACTGTTGAAAAAGGAGGTACCGGAATAGGGGCTGATGCTATGATCTCTTCATACCTGAGAAAAACCTTAGGTGTTTTGCGCGGGTATTGTCCATCGCTGGAGGTTTTTGAAGCGCTCTGGGACAGCCCGGTGTTTGCTGGTTGCCGATTATTCTACGAACCAATGCTGTCGAAATGTCCTGTGGTGCAAAAAGAGTTGTTCGTTGTTTTGCCGTCAGACCTCAAGGATGAGCCGAGCAATGACCAAACAAAGATCGCTGGTGACGTTAAGTCTAAGATTGTTGTATCAACTATCGATTTGGACGCTAGCACAAGTGTTTATAAATCTGGAGATGGGGCTGAGAATGTCAAGTCAGGAACTGAAGACAGCAATGGATCCATACCCAAAACTGACGATACCAACGCACAAATAAATGCAGAATCTGCAACTGAAGCTGAAGATACTACCACAGGCTCCGAGCTGGTTGTCAACGGATCAGCTGCCAACATTAGCGCCGACAACGCGAACGCAAGCTCAGACACTGCCAAAGCTGCGGTACTGAATGCCGAGGTGGGCAGCAATGGTATTAGTGGCGATGCTGACCATCCCGAAACCGATGCCGAATCGGTATCTACAGGGATTGAGATGAACAAGGAGAGCAACGATACCGACGTCAAAATGGAGGATGTTGAAGCGGTAGTGAAGCTCAGTGCCGCCGAAGCAGAAAGCTTTGCTGGTGATGCTGTTCCCGAGCCCTCTGGAGAGGCCTCCCCGGAGACCACAACAGAGACCAATGCTAACAGTGACTCCAGGGTTGAAGTCCTGAAGAAAGAGGGGGCTATGAATGGAATTCAGGAACGTGCAAGTAGTGATGATGCGCCAAAGGAAGTCCTGGAGGTGTCTGCAGAAGATCTCAATAGTGATGCCGTGGAACCACAAACACATTCATCAGAAGAAAAAGAGGGTGGCGAGTCGTAGCGTGTGGGGTATCTAAAATATCATACTCCCGTTTTGTTCTGGGGCGTGGAGCCCACTTGCAACTTGTGACACATGCATGCAAGTACCATTGCCATTGTTCACTTCTATTTATGATATTTTGTACTAGTAGTAATTATAGAGCCCTGAAGCTTCGGGAGGATAATGCAAGCGTAACGCACTTCGAAGTATACTGTAGTACAAGTATACCAACTCATAAACGTCGCATAATATCCGCTCCTGCACTAGGGTCCAAATGCAGGTTCCATCATGCATTATACTAGTACAGTACATGAAACTGTACTACATGTAACACTTTCCCGAAAGGAAGCGACACGACTCGCACGAAGTCTACATTGCGACTCCACAATTAACAAAGACGAAATACCGATATTACTAATACATGGACTCTTGTAAAAAAAACGTGGTTACCTTTACGACTTGCTTATGATTACTTTTCCGTCAGCTTTTTTCTCAGTTTCGAAGCAGGATACCTCCGGAGATGGCTTGCATATATTGAAGCTGAGCAAGACCTCCAAAACGAGCTGTTCCCTGAGGGAACTTCAATCGCTCCCTTCTTGCTCCCTCGCTCCCTCCCACTTCTTCCCACTTAGCTGCGAATCCGTGGCTGGTACTCACTCCCCCAATAATATAAATCCTGCTCAGGTTTTTGTAAGGTTTCTGCTTGTAAATCTGACGTGCTCATGCTCGCTGTTTTGGCCAGTTTTGAAGGTTCGACTCTCCTTATTCATACTATTAATAAGAACATCACATTTCTACGCTCCAGTTTAGGCCTTAGACCGACCTCCATCTGCATATAAATCGAAGATACCGTAGAATACTTTAGGATACTGTACCGTAAATAAACTTCTGGGTCTAGCGGACTTGGTAGTGATCTTAACGGTAAAAGGAGATGCAAAATCTCAAAACTCCTATTTGTGTTAACTTTTAGTACTAAAAACGCAAAAGGAGTTTTGTTCACTTCGATCTCTTGTAAATACGGATCTTGGCAAAATGTAAAAAATCTTTTGTAATCGTTGTCCTGCTTACAACACCAGCAGTCTCCTGGGTGACCTTGTCAAATGCCTCCTCCCTCCATCCCAGAGCTGTACGCACGAACAAGGTTTAGAAACGGAATGTTTTAGAAAGGTCGATTAAGGTGCGAGGCGAGAAGAAGTGGGGAGGGGACTTGTGCCTTAGGCGGGGAGTTGAAGAGTGAGTAGATTGAAAGCCAAAGAAAAAAAACAGGGAGTGCTGCGACCGCCTTGCTGATCTTCTCTGAATGACTGTCCATGTTGCAGTTGAACTTGACGAGAAGATGACACTAGAATGTGATGGCACTAGTCGTTGATGCCTCCCGTGCCACTATGCCTTAGCGTGGACCGGGGATATGCTGCTTAGCCTTGCTGTTCCAACACTCCCACTCGGCACATACCCAGCTCTTTGACGAAAGCGTCGAACTTGGGCTGTGCCAGAGGCTTGGTGAAGTGGTCCACGACCATGACCGCCGTCGGGCAATAGCGTAATTCGATGACAACTTTCTTGATCTGCTCGCGGGTCCAGTGATAGAGGACGTCGATATGTCGTGAACGCTGACGGACCCCCTTACCTTCTGCCAAGTGTTGAGCCGCCTGGTTATCCTCATGGACGGTGATCTTGCCCACATCCATGCCGTGCTCCACGAACAACTGCTTGAGGCCAATGCACTCCTTTGTGCCGTGTGTCAGCGTTACGTACTCCGATTCCGTAGACGACAGGGTGACAAGCGATTGCTTCTTGGGCCCCATGAGATGCAGCAATCATTGAGAAAAGCTGCAAACCCCGTAGACGACTTCCGTTCTGCTTCACACACGAACGCTGCATCGCAGTAGACCTCGTGTTTTTAGCTGAAATGGGCTCTTACGAGAATACTGGAGTCCCAGATCTTTCGTTCGCTTCAAATATCCCAGCACGCGATGAAATACGTCCTAGACGGTGCGCGTTGGATGCTCGCTTTCCTGAGTCAGGATGCGTACCGCAGTTGCTAAGTCGGGTCGACTCACAGTGGAAGCATACAGGAGTGAACCGATCACTGGCCAATTCGAGCCATCAGTGAGAATGCCATCGCTGGATAGCCGACGCTGGAGATCTGAATCAATTGGCGTCCGAGTACCAGCAACGACTTGTCTCTGCCGTAGCGCTCCACCACTGAGTGCTTGTTCTCTCGCTGAGCGATCTGCAACATTGAGCGATCCGAGTTCCACGAGAGCTCCCTACCCACGAAAGCACTCGTAGAGCTACACTTGTTGATCGCAAACTTCCTGGCCATTTGATCTTCAAAGTGCTCCAGCTCCGACTGCTTGTCACTGAAGATCAGCATATCGTCGACATACAGAAAAATCACCACGATGCTGTTGGCAGCTTGCTTAACAAAGACACACGTGTCCAATTGACACTGACGAAATCCAGCGGCGAGAAGGTAGCTCGTGACTGTGTCGTGCCAGGCTCATGACGCCAGTTTCAGTCCATAAGGCGTGTTCGCGTGCAGCTGGAGATGGGGACGACGCGGTGGTTTTATGGGATCTCTATCTCGGGCTTGTTCGCTCCCCGTGCACATCTCGATATGAAAACTAGCCAATCACACAGCCCCCCCCCCTCACTTTATCTGTTGCTAGCTGACACGATCAAATCGCCCTGCCACCTCTCTCAGGCATGCCCCCGCCGCCGCACCAGATTACACAGCAAGCTGCCGCCATAGATGCAAGGGTCGAACGCTCGGCTGCATCATCGAGCAGCTACCTCTCTCCAACCATCGACAATCTCCACGTTTGTCAACCTTGCGCAGACAGTGTTTGCGACACTGGCACCAACACCGGAGATGTACAATATCAGTAAGACTTCGCAATCAACCTCAGGCCTGCTACTACCGAGATTTCACAAGCCGCGCCCGCGGGACAAGGCCCTAGCCACCACAATCAGACAAAGCCTTCCGCCATGCACGACTCTGACAAGTCGCTAAACTTTTCTTGGACTCCAGAGGCTGGTGACGCCCTGCTGCGGATGCGGTTTGTGAAGTTGAAGTATCGATTTCAGAGCACAAATAGCGACAAACAGCTTGCTGCCGCTTGGATGCTGGTTGATGCAGAAACATTTTTAGCCTCTGGTCTTGAGGTGAAGTCTGCCCAATGCAAGTCAAAGGTAGAGGTTTACGTAAAAAAACATTGATTTTTATCTGTCTAACTTCTATTTTGTATACAATTGCAGCTTAAGCACATGCACAAACAATACAATGCTTTTCGTGATGCGCAAGAAGCGACCGGAAATATCACCGAAAAAGCCATAAAAGAACTGATGTGCTACAGCAGAATGTGTAATGTTTAGGCCGACCACGACGGTATGGGCGCGGACCCATTTTTTCTAGTGACGCTGGGGGCATCGAGAATGAGGTAGAAATTAGATAGGCCTCCCCCAACCATCAGCAAGTCCTAATGACCGTGTCAACCAAAAATTATTCTGACGCAGATAGAAACGATGGGGGTAGTGGAAGTCGAAACAGATGGAGCCAACCTGCAGGCAAGAGAAACCGAGAGAAGATCGAAACAGCTGATGGTATGAGGGCTATAGGTGCTGGGTTAAACAACATTGCTGAAGCTTTTAAAATTGCTAAGAGGAAAGACGACAGGGAGCCAAACCGCGAGATATTACTGTCACTCCGTGAAGTGACCCAAACAATGAAAGCCCAAACGCGTAGGAATTCAATCTTCTTTTGCATATTTGGCTAGGGGCAGCAATAGCAATTCAAACTAATACATTTAGGTGTCTCGTATATACTTGCAAATTAGATTCATAATCTAAACTTGCAAATTAGATTCGTAAGTGCTACTTACAAATTAAATCCGGAATTGCATTCCGTTTAAAAATTCCAGTATCGCGCTTGTTACCATCATGTAATCATCCATGTCAAATTCATGGATGTCTTCGTCATCATCAAAAAGAGAAATTCTTGTGCTATCCCGAAACCTCATGAGGTTGTACAACACCATTGTTGCGACAATGAAGTCTGCAGCATCATGAGGAGTAGCTTGACTCATAGGTATTTGTAGAATTCTAAATCTGCCTTTCCAAATTCCAAATGTGCTTTCAACTGCCATTCTCGTGCTGGAGTGAAGTAAATTAAATTGCTTCTGTTGCGGAGACAACATGCCCCCTCCTCGCGCTCGTTGTAGGAAAAGATTAGCCAGGGAAGTAACGCGTACCCCGCGTCGCCAATAAAGTGCGTACCAGAAGAAATTGTCGTGTAGGTAGTACGGCCAATGATACTATACTTCCAGCTTTTGCTGTCCGACCACGACCCAGGAGTACTTCAGCACTTAGAAATTAACTACCAGTAGTAACTATCGCTTGAACATTTAAGGCCGGATAATACTTTCGACAATAAAATCCATCAAAGTCATCCAGGCGCTCAACTTCGGTCAACGTTCCATCAACAGCCCCTACCACACCTGGATAATCATGTTGTACTACAAAACCAGCTTCTATTGCTTCCCAATCTTTATGCTCGCGAGAAAAGGAAAAACACAGAACTGGCAACAGATTTTAAAACTCGCACTACCTCTGTCGTAATCTCCTTTACGTAGCTCCGCGACATGCCCATTGCAGCACCTGCTTCTCGATACCCACCAGCGGATCCCAAGTACGACAGAGACGCAGCTATTTTCTTCGCGAAAGAGTGCTCTTTGGTAGTAGCAGCAGCAAAACTATCACCGTGATTTCGTAGAAATACACCAATCCTCAAAAAGGTAGATTTCGTGCAACGAATATTGTCTTCAAACCAGCACGCATACGCAGCCGACTGGAGTAGTAGCCCAAAGTGCAGGCGGGTGACAGTGTGAATGTGTTTGTTTGGCCCTGGGCTTGTGTCTTCAGAGTCCTTTACCAGAAGACCGGCAATCTGTGCGACCGCAGAGCAAGTAGCAACTACAACTTCCTCTTCCATGCTCAATCTCCAGCTCCCCCACTCGTCTTCACCTCCAAGAGGTGGAGACAAAATGAGCGAAATTCTCCAGTTGTTACGTTGTGAACGACGTCATTTTGACCAATGAGTACACAGAAGTTTTGCGGTTTCATCGCCATCTCCATCTCCAGCTGCACGCGAACATGCCCTAAAGCGCCTTCTTGAGTCTCCATACCATGACATCATCATCTTCGTCATCTTTGTGGACTTCGGTTGCCGGAGGTTCGACGTAAATCTCCTCCGTCAGTTGCTGTTCAGGAAGGCAGTCTGCACGTCCAGCTGCAAGCGCTGCCAGTTAACTTGCACAGCCAATGCCAACAGGACTTGTGACGAACAACTGGACTGAATGTCTCAGTATAGTCGACTTCACTTCGCTATGTGAAACCCTTTGCGACCAGGCGAGCTTTGTACTTGTCCGGTGCTCTGTCGGCGTGTGTCTTGCGCTTGAATGTCCACATGGTCTTGGTCGAGCTGATGTGTCCTGGGGCGAAGACCTTCTCGTAGGTTCCGTTCCTCCGAAGGCTGCTCAGCTCGTCGTTGATGGCCTGTCGCCACTGCTCAGCGTCCGATCGTTTTATGGCTTCTTGCAGTGTAAGAGGGTCACCAGTCTCGGTGACCAGCGCACTCTCCGCAGCGTTGTGCGAGCCTTCGTACTCGAGACGACGGACACTTTTCTTCGAGACCCTGCTGCTGCGACGCACGACTCGCCTTTCCTCTCTTGGATCGTTGCGTTGTGTCTTGATTGCTTGGTCATCCACCTCCATTGAGGTTGGGGCTGACGTGTCGACTGCTTCTTGATGGCCATTCGGGATTAGCATTGGCATGTCTGTCTCCAGCGGTACCATCTGGTTCTTGGACATATCCGTCTCAAGGAACACCGCTGTGAGAGACGTGACCATGCTCCCATTGCCTCCATGGCCGCTCGGGATCCAGACGCGATAGCCACCCGCCTTGTCATAACCCAGGATAACTCCTTTGTCGGTCTTGGCGTCAAGATTTTACCTTTGAGACTTGGGTAGCAGGACTTGCGCACTGCATCCAAAAGTTCGTAACTTCTTGAACGAGGGAGGTTGGCCCGTTAGTTTCTCAACAGGTGACTGTTCACCAAGAACGTTTGATGGGCACCTGTTTCAGATGTATGCTGCTGTCTGAACTGCATCGCTAGAGAAGCGCTTGCTCAGTCCAGCTTCTTGCATCATTGCTCGAGCCATCTCGACGATCACGCGGTTGCTGCGCTCCACCTTGCAATTTGCTACGGAGTAGGACGTGCTGAACTCTTGAGCAAGTATCTGGCTGTTACAAAATTCAGCGATCTCTCCGCCGACATATTCAGCGGCGTTGTCGCTCTTGAGCACAGGGATCTTCACATTGGTCACCGCAGCATTCAGGTTTGCAATGCACTCCCGCACCGAACACAACCGCGTGCGGAGCTCTTGTCTTTTACAGGAAACAACGCAGCCAAGTGTAAGGGCTCGACCATGATGATCACCATCCCCGTAAAGCCGTCATGCGAGGTGGTCTCCATGGGCCCGACGTAATCAATCGAGATCATCGCTTGATCTTTCTTCAATGCACGCGGTTTCTTGACCGGAAATGGTCTTGCCGCGAGCTTCTCAGCGGCCCAGGTATCACATGGTGGTAGCTCCGAGCCCACTGACTTAACACCATTTGCCCGCAGTGCTTTCTTCAGATCATGAGCGTTCAAATGCCCCATACGAGCATGCCATAGTCTCAAAACGAGGTCACTTGATGCCACATTCGCCCCAGCCCCTAGCCCCGACTGCGATGACGTGATGGTGTACAGGCCGTTGTCGCGTCGAACAGAAACAAGCTGTAAATCCCCATCAGTGATTACACAGCGGTCCAGGTCAAAGGTTGCGCTCAGTCCCGCACCACTAGCCTTGCTTAGACTTACCAGGTTTTGCTGTAGCCCAGGGACGAACAGCACGTTCTCCAGCGTGCACGCGCCACCGTTCATGAGTGGCAGCAGTGTGTCCTCTTTCTGAGTGGCTGTGAGAGTCGTGCCGTTGGCCGTGGCACCACGATCGGGTGCGACATGCTGCGAAGATTCACCAGCAGTTCGCTGTGTCCAGTCATGTGGCTCGACGCTCCCGAGTCAACAATCCATTCAGCGCCGGCATTCACACTGACTTGAAATTCAGTCTCTGCGCCGTTCTCGTTTCTGCTGTGTTCAGTGCCTTTGCCAAACGACCCGCTGGACCGCGTTTTGGTCTTGCACTCGTTCTTGAAGTGCCCATGTTTTCCGCAATCGTAGCACTTGCGTTTCTTTTGCCGTGGCGCTTGACGGTGAAGGTGTTGCCACTGTGAATGGTAGAGCTACCATCACGCGTTCCGCGCTGAGATTGTGTATGGTGCGTCGACGTGCTTCGCCAGTAGAATTGATGAGCATCTCCTCAAACGTAGCACACGACTCCAGGAAGCTGATATAGTCGTTCCAGTCGGGACCAAGACTTTGCAGGAAGTTGCTCTGTGTCTCCTGTCGTGTTGGGACACGCCAGATTTTTGCACAAATGTACAAAGGCACACTCCCTCGACAACACCCACCGAGTCACAATAACTCGGTAGACTTGTCGGGTAAGGTTAAGAACCCGAAGGCCCTACTCCACACCCGTTCCTCGGGCTGGTCGTTTCCCCTTGTGCGCCGTGGTTTCCTTTAGGCTAACCCACAAAGCCTAGCACCCCTAACCACGAGCTACGGCTAGGATGCTCTCACGCAAACTCACTCCTCGCAGGCCCTCAGAAGGAAGGGTCCCAGCCTTTTACGGCTTGATACGAGGTTGCCGAAGCTAAACTCCGGCGGGAAGTAATAAAAGGGTGGCGCTCTGCCTTCCCCAATATGTGGCGATAACTCGCCCTAACCCTGACACACAATCCACAGTCTCTTGGACTTGCCAGGATGAACACCAACTACAATACTAGTAGCAGTATCCACCGACAGGCATGATCCTCCCGACCAGGTTTATCCAGACGCAAACGGGAACTTACCGGATGCCGAACGTCGCCCTTGTGTAG
>BSXT01001589.1:0-25062 GCA_030267785.1 Phytophthora fragariaefolia
CATTTTTAGGTACGGAATTAGCAAATATAAACATTGTTTTATTGATTGAGAATCTGTGAAGTCAGCGCTTTGTAGCCGTTTTCTATAGTTGAAGCCGTAGTGGCAAGTAATGTTGGACCGAGCCCAGTAGGACCCACGGCCTTACGATGTCGAGGGAGCTTGAAATCGTTTCCTCCCTCGTTAATGATGATGCATTCCAACACTTTTTGCAAAGTGAGGAAGCATTTCTCTATAGTTTGATATTTAACACTATTAAAAGCACTTGCTACAGCTTCGATGAGGCCGTCGATCTGGTTTGTCGGTTGCCGATACTGAATGGACTGAATAGATTAAAAATTCCCAGATCCAGTATATTACACTCGGGTGAGCGAGGGGGTTGGCATAACATTTGGATGTCCCAACCACCTTCCTTCCCGGCTGCAAGAACCTCGCCATGATCTTCATCTATGTGCGGGCCAGCGTTGTCTTGTTGGACATGTATAACGGAAGTTTTCCGACCTGTATACGTAAAATGACAAATGTTAGAAAAAATATAGTACTAGCAATTTGATAAAATACACGTACCTGGCCATTTGGCACGAATTGCCGGGAAAACATTTCCTTTGAGCTTTTGCACGTATACCTCCGTTGACATATTGAGGTTCTTGGTGATGGGCGTTCCGGCTACTCGAATTTCAGAGGTTTTCTTAGCTGTGGTGCGCTCAACAATTGGCCAGATCCCAATTTTTCCATCAAAATATTTTTTTCGGGAAAAATCATACCGCGGTCTTGCTACCGCTGCAAGAAACATTACCTTACCGATGTAGCGTTTGTTCGAACACGATAGGTACGGTAGTGCTTCATCAGAGGTCAAGTAGAATCGCGACGAAGCCTTATACATATTGAACCATTTCTCGTCTATATGGACAACATTATACATGGCGTTGAAACGATACAAAAGTCCGCCTAATAATTATGTTAGCCGACATTAACTACAATAAATTCCACCTAATACCATTCACAGTGAAAAAAAATAAACTCTTACCGATAGGTCGCTGCACTTGGGCAAGAGCCCACGTTAGCCGCTGCAGCTTGTGTACGTCGGTAAGCGCCGGTTTGACCCTTGAAATGAAGCGCCGCAGGACCTTCGACTTGAGGTACCGATGCAGCGTCGATCTCGGGATGCCTGATGCTGCTTCCAGAGCGCGCAGAGTTTGCCGCTGGCAGAGCGGCACCGCTGCAACTCGCTCCCCCACCTCCTTGGCGCTGAGGCGGGTCTTCTTCGGCGGGTACGATCGCCGAGGTTGTAGAAGTGAAGCGGGGTCGTTTCGTAGGCCCCAGATGGTTTCTACAGAAGCGCGGCTAAGCTTGAAGATCCGCTTGGCCTTCGCTATAGTTCCGTAGCGGAGGTGGCCTTCTCTACTTAAGGAAGTAAGGATGACCACCACCGCAACGCGCGTCTGAGGTGAGATGTCCTTGGCCCCGATTGTGCGTGTCATATTAGTACGAAAATCTCTTGTGTCGATTTAGTGTCTACCACCAACCGTTTTACGGTGGTCTTACGCCCGCCTTAGCCAATACTATTTTAACCAATGAAATCATTCTAACAATTTTAAGTGGTTCACAAAAAACCAAACTACCTATAAATTGGTGGGACAGAGAAGTAGCACTTCGTTGGCCCTGTGCGATCTTGTGTAGGGGTAGGTATATTTAAGCATGTGGAATCAGAAAGGTTGGTATTCAATAAAACAGCATAGAGTCAGAAATAGGGTAAGGGGAAAGTTCTTTTTTTGGCCGCTGCTACCCCAAAGTGGGTTCAGCTCGCACGGGACGCATCCGCCATTTGCTTGGGCCAAAACAAAACAACGCTTCATTATCGAATCTTCTGCGAAGCCCCCTGCTCCACTGGTGCGATCGACCCGAAGTGCACGTGCGATAGCTTTTTTAGTATCGAACAGATGTGAGACTATATGTGATACGATGAAATTTGAAATTTGATATTATCTTTTTTCTGGTTATAGAATGCATATGTCTAGAGCGCATGCGTGCACTACTTGCATGCATGACTTCGGACGCTCTGATAACCTGCGGCGCCATCTACGGCGACCTTGTAAAGCCTTGCCAGAGCTTCCTCGGGAGCTCTGTCTGGACTGCTGGCAGTGGATTAAAGGCAACCGCCACCATCTCACCCGCCACCAGAGATCCTCCCGTTGCCGTACAATCACGGAGCGTATCGATCACCTTGACCATATGCATCAAGCTCGACGACGAAGGGACGCCACATGGCATCGAAGAAGGCGTAATCAAGGTCAAAGTGACACACGTCACACCGAGGATAGCATCGACGATGGGCAGATCGAAGAGACAAGTCACCTGGACCAGCTTCTACAAGAAGACGATGAAGATGATGATGAAGTTGAAGATGGTAGCATAAACATTCAAGAAAATGGGAATAACGAGGAGGCGGTGGGACAAGATCTTCTCGAGTTGGCAGACTTCAAATGGAGTGAGATTGACCTCGACGCCCCGGCAATCTTTACGCTAGATGCAGATGGTTCTATCTTAGATGTTGATCACGAATCCAATGAAGAACGAGTTGAAGATGAGGCGGATTGTTTGGGCCCTCGTAATGGTGCCAACGACTGTCGCATCTGTTTACGCTCGTAAGAAGATCACGACGGAGAAGAAGATAAAAACATATGGGTATGCGGTAAACAGACTTGCCGACAACCGTTTCACCGGCGCTGCGTGATTGGATGCCTCCCCCATGACCCAAGGTGCGGCAACTGTCGCGACACCATCAATCTCGATGTTGAAGAGGATGAAGCCGTCGTGGTTGGACACGTTCCTGCTCCACCGACGTGCCTAATCTGTAAGAGGATTATTCAGGGGATTGTTTTGGAGGGCCCCCAATGTGACCACAAGATGGATTACGATTGTTTAAGGGCATACAACGAGCAATACTTAGGTCAAACCAGGCACCAAGATTTCCTCTGTCCTGCCTGCCAATACCCATTTCCTGTGGATCTTCTCGACGATGATGATGACGAAGATACTACCAACGACGACCATAATCACGATAATGCGTTCGAGTGCGAAGAACCGCATTCAGTGGATGCAAACCCAAGCGCAACAGGTAGCGACTCCAACAGCGCTGATGAGTATCACCCAAGCGACTTCAACAGCGAATCTGATGATTCAGACGATGACTACCATCTCGGTGATGACTAATGTGTCTAAGATTAACACTTGCATAAATACACACATTGTTTTCATTGAACAAGTGACTGTACATAGTTCAATTATGGACGACGGTACAATTGAGTATGACGGCGCCAAATAGTACAATTGAGGGCGATGGTACATACCACATAGTAGAAGGGTTTGTGAGTACAATTGAGGACGACGCAGTACAGTTAAGGACGACAGTACAATCGCGGACGATGGTACAATTAAGGACGACAGTACAAATGAGGACGACAGTACATTTAAGGACGACAGTACAAATGAGGACCCCTAACGCTCCATTCGTCGGCGTTTCCGAATAGCGCTAAGTATCCTGTTCACAGTCAGCTCTCCTTGCACGCTACCTCCGAATTCTGTCTCGAATAACTCGCCATCACTGTTGTACTCATCACGAATAAATTCGGCAATGATTTTCATTCGGGAGAGACGCGATCGGTGAACTTTACGTTCATGGGGAAGCATATCGACGCCTGCACGGTACTGATGGCATTCCGGATTGGCGTTCCAGTATTGATGAACGTAGTCCCTCCACGCCTTTGCGTCAGGAAGCTCAGACGTCAGATGCGTGGCGACGTCACCCGTTGATATACCAGGATCATCCGATATTGTATCCTGCGTTGAACTTTGGGTATCTGCGATGGTTTTTACCAGCTCCCGGAGTCCTTGAAACAGAGACTTTAGCTCATCAGTACCGAATAGTGGCTGGTGCTGATCGGATGACCTCATAGTCGTATCAAGTTCTCCAATATCATCGCTATGTATTTGTGCGTCTCCATAATCGATGGTTCGGATGGTTTCTAGAGCTGCATCACTGCAAGACACCGGATCGGGGGCTTGCGAATCACCCAGCATGTTTTCTTCTCGGTCCAACACATCATCTAGTAAATACCTTGTCACAGTCTCGGCTTTCTCACTTGGAGCCCAACCCGCCCACCGTTTCACGAGTTTGAGTGACCACCTGCGTTTCTCAGGCGCAAACATAAATCGGTATTGAGCCCCACCTCGTCTGAAGCAGTGCGATGTAAACCAAATTTCATCACCGAGGAGGTTTCGGCTGATTCCAGCAGTCTCAGCTACGATGTTTAACACCTGAGTAAAATTGCTGTCAGACATCGGTGAGCCCCATTTCACACCAACTTCGCGAACGCACTTTCTTCTATCGGAGTAGCAACCCCTTTCCGTCTCTTTGATCTACTACGTGGCACTTTCGTAAGCGCTGGAAACGCGTAATCCGTGTCATACCAAATGTGATGGAGTTTTGTTCTTGCATGCGCAAACCACCTCTCTAGGTAATTCAATGCCTCAGCAGCTCGTTCTTCTTTCGGAAGGTGATGTAATGAATAGGTCCGACTTGCAAGTGGATCGTGGTCTGTCTTTCTATCACAGATAGTGAAACAACCAAATCGTATTGTCGCACTGCCCTTGCGTGATTTACGTTGAAGGCCGAGTTGAATATCTCCTTTCTTCATCAGAAGAACTTCATTGATGCGACACATGCCATAGAAGCTGAGAGAACAAACTGCTGAAAACCACAAACGCATGGTTTCATTGATCATTGAGCTCGATTCCAGAAATGCAATCATTTTCGCTAGCATCGTAAGCGACATAGGCGAAGCACGCTTGGAGGTTCGCTCACGCTTCTAGGATTTACTGAGACCTGCCGGAATTTGGGTGATTGCCGCAGATTTGGCTGGATTTCCACACGGAACAAGGGTTCCATCCGAGCTAGTATCGACAACCCAGCCATCATGTGGGTGCCCCCCCCGTGAGCATTTCAGGCTTTGTATAGTGCCAACTGAGAGCGGCGCGAAGTTTCTCAGCGGGCCATTGGCTTGAGTTCGTAGTAGCAAGATGGTTGATGTAGGCTGCCACAACACCTGGCAACTCTACAAAGCGGTGCTTCAGCGGGTCCGGGTAGCCTTCATTCTGACAGAATGCCGCAAAGCGTCGAAGACTGCTGCTGTAATCAGTCCGGGTGCGCGTCTCAAGTCGATGGTCTGCATACTTTGCTGTGGCTATTGTTGCGCTGTATAGACGACTGGTTGGCGGAAGATCCATGGGTCCGTTCACATGCGAGTCTCCAGAGAGAAAGTCGAAATGAAGATGTGCTTGGTATGACCCCAACTTATTTGTTCCTGAATTGTACTCAGATGTCGTCCGCAATTGTACTCGGCTGTCGTCCTCAATTGTACTCAGCAGTCAGCCACCGCCAATTTAGTGCAGGCTTGATAAATACAATTCTGGATCACTGTACAATCACTTTGTGCCAATAGTTTTGAGCTTTTATTTTGGCCAATCATATACTGTCGCACAACCGATTTGGTCCCTCGCACTGGTGGGAGAAGTAGGTGGATATCAATAACCCAATCGTGCGCTCCGACTAGATACGTCGGAGGTGTGGGAGGGAAGCCACCTGGATCCGGGGCCAGCGACGATTGGTCAAAATTACTAGGATATCGTAGTCTGATTTGAAAAAAAAAAAATAATATCTATAAAGGCATTCAATTGGCGAAAATTCTCTATAGTGAGCTACAATGTAGTCGGAGAGATTATGATATCCATCGTTATATTTCCTAGAAGCCAAGTCGGTGAACTCGTATCGTGAGACATTTACTGGTAGTAGCAGATTATCCGGTGCGTGAGGTTCAGTATCAGATGTGCCAAGAATGTCTGTATTCGTTTTTTAGAAATTAAACAGACAACTGATAAAAGGAAGCAACACCTGTGTATTGTTTAACATTTCTACCTGTTCTACGCCGATCATTACGCAGAGTTGAGCATCGAGTTGAGAACGTGGTGCAGTAGAGTGTACTGCGAGTCTCGGTACTCCGATGGGACGCTGTTAAGCCCCGTCTGAAGCTCCTGAAGCACGCTGGTCACGAAGCCGGAAATGCTCGAATCGCGAACATTCATCACTAGCAGTGACTCGCGCAGCCAGGTCAGCTTTGTCTCAAGGTCATCAGCGAGATCAGCACCCAACTGCTGCACCAGGCACAAGATCAGCATCTGAGAGAGCTTGGGTGGACGGCTGCTGAGAACGAGTCTGGAATCACACTGCTGGCACGTAAATGACACTAAATTGACACTCTGCGCTCCCAACGCGAACTTGAACGCTTCCTCCCACTCATTTCGTGACAGGTAGTCAAGTACTGTGTCCTTCTGGGCCTCCAGGAGAAGCTCCTCGGGAGACTTTGCAGCAGGGACGAGGGCTCCGTCCATGCCCCCGGGATTGACTGCTGCGCTCAGTTGTTTCACTTGCTGAGACAAATCTTCCACTACCATTGTCAACTGCTCTAGTTGACTTGCAACCTTGGCATTGCTGGTGTTTTGTCCGCTGCTCTCAAATGCGCTACGCGTTCCCTGGACGAAAGTATCATTGATCTGCTCAAACATCTTCTGAGTAGCGGCCTGGAAAGAAGGAATCAGAATGTCCTGGAAGCATTCACGGAACGATTCACGGACGGGCTGACGGACATCTTCCACCACACGCTGAACCATGTCGTCAACACCGTTGGCGAGCTGGTCGGGCAACGACGTCGCCAGCGAGTCATCTAGTTTCTGCTCCATTAACGGAATCAACTTCTCGCTGATTACATGCTGGAACCCATTTTGGACTGGCTTCATGAAGTTGTTCTCCATCGTGTGTAGCACAATGCGACCCATGGCAGGGACCAGAACGGACTGCAACTGCTTCTGGATCGACTTTTCCACCTGCGTCGATACTTGGGCCGTCAAGTGGTTACCCAAATTGCCCATAACTACCCGCATCTGCTCCCGAAGTTCTTCGTCACGCTGAAGCTGCGCTGCCTCCATGCGGCGAATTGATGCAAGGAGTGTTTGTTGCTGTGTTTCACTCACGGTGTCATCAATGGATGGCTCGTACTGAACCGACGATTCATCCTGGAATGCACGGACCGAAGATGACGGAGAAGAGCGGTTGTAAAACCTTAGGTTGGGAAGTGAGCCATCATCACCAGCCACAGATGAAGCAGACACAGATACAGCATCGTCACCAGTGACTAGATGCAATGATCTTGCGCCAGCACTTCGAGTGCTTCGGGTGCTGCGGGCGCCTGGCGACGAAGGTGTTGGAGGAAGTCCATTAACACCAGTACGAAGTGGGGCGTGCTGGTCAGGAATACCTTCCTCCTCTTCCTCATTATCTTCTGGGGCTTGCACATCAATTTCAGTCTCAGGGGTCGAAATCGCCGCAGTGGCGGCACGTGGGGACTCGGCAGCCGTCTGGTACGACGTCTCAATATTTTCACCTTCCGTTGTCACAGCGCCCACCGTCTGGCCAACGTTCTCGCCGGCCTCAACCTCATCTTCAAGCGAGCCGCGAGCACGTGGGATAAAACAATCACTAGCAGCAACATGATAGCGTTGAATAGCTTGCGTCTGGAGGCAGTACAGCTGCATGGAGAAGTTAAGCCCACCCAGTGTCGAGGCAATATCGTTGCCATCACGGGCTGACTGACTCTGACCAGTTCGGTTTAACAGACCCATGCTAAGCACCGGGAACGCAAGCACAAACTCGGTAACGTTATCGAACCGACGCGGAGTGCGAGAATCCGCGCTTGGAGCCAGATGGAACGAATACACCAGCGGCTTGGCACGGTCAGCGACGAACAAAAACTGCGTCGTGGGGTCAAAGATGGTCTCGTGGATCAAGTCTGAGTCTTCTTGCGCTTCGTCACGGATCGTCACAGTCTGGTAGCACATGGGGGCCGTGCTCTCCGTCAACGCTGCGTTCCACAGCGACAGCTGCGTATTGCCCGCGCCGCCGATGAACATCCCAGGCTGGTTCAGAAAGTTGCCGCCGTAGAAATGCAGACTGTTGACCGCCTCGCCGCGGAACGGCTCGAAGCGCTGCACGAACTCTGCCGGCTGGCCAGGCAGGCGACCTTGCACGCGGTACACCTGCACGAATCCATCACTGCCGGCCGTGACGACGCACTCGCCATTACCCGGCGAGAAGGCCATGTCGTTGATCTTGGCCGAGGTCTGTCCGCACACGACGCTGATGTCGTAGAGGTTCTCGGCGCCAGCTCCGTCGGCGTCCACGCCCGAGAGGTCGGCGACGAAGACGACGCTGCCGTTGGCGATGACGATCTTGTTGGGGTCGCTCGGGTGCCACTTGACGCGCTGCGCCTGCGTGGGCACGAGCTTGAGCAGCTCGCGGCTCATGGGGTCGCTGCGGATGGCCCACACAGCCACGTGGTGGTCTGTGCCGGCGCTCAGCAGCAGCTCCGACTTGGCGTGGAAGAAGGCGAGCTCCGTCACGGCGTGGTGCTCGTGCTTGCGCAGCAGCAGACGGTCCACGGAGCTCTGGCTGATGACGCGCACGAGGCCGTTGCGGATCGGGTACGAGATGCAGTGCTCGCTCACGCTCAGCAGGTTGCCGAGCTGCGACGCGCGCTCCGAGTTGTACAGCGTGATGGGCATCACCTCCAGCGCGCGGCCGTCGCTCTCGGCGCGCGGACGGTACTCCACGCTCTCACCGCCGAGGCGCACGCCGGGGGGCGCCCGCCTCGGGGAGCTGGCGAGCGAGCTGGCGGCGCTGCTGGCGGGCGCGGCGGGGAACGCGCCGCCGCCCGTGGACGAGAGGCTCGGCACGGGCTGGAACTGCGTGAAGCCGCGCGGAGGCGGCGGCGGCTGAAACGGCGGCAGCAGCGGCGCCGGAAGGGGCGCGGGACGCGGCGGCGCGCCCGACGACGCCAGGAACTGCTGCAGGAACTGGTTGGGGCTGGCGAGCGGCGGCGCGGGGAATGGCGCGGGCGGCGCCGGCGGCGCGTGCGCCTGCAGCAGCTGGTGCAGCGGGTTGCTCTGCGTCACCTCGGGGGACGCGTGGTCCAGCGGCGAGAAGCGCGCGCCGCTGCTGGCCGCGCTGCTGCTGGTGTCGCTCATGGGGACGTGGCGACGGGGGGGCAAGATGCGGAATGGGGCGGAAGAGCGCGGGGGGAGGAGGGGCGGCGAGCCGAGTTGGCTCGGGGAGACGGCACGTCATCCCTCCCGATTGTAGATTCGTAATTAACAGAAGCTTTTTTTTTTACGTATCACACGTAACTCGGTCTCGGGGGTCGACATATGGCTACACTGCGGTGTTCGGGGAGATGAGAGAGCCCTGGAAGAGCTCGACGAGGTGGGTGCCCACACGCTGCACCTCGTCCAGGTCGCGGCCTTCCACGGTCAGGCGCGTGTTGAAGCTCTGGTCGCGCGTGCCCGTCTTCTCCTCCGTCAGGTTCACGTAGCTGCCGATGCTCACGCCCGGATGCTGCTTCTGCACCTGCTTGAGGGACGCGGCGAGGACGCCTTCGTACACGAGTGTGTTCACCTGCGTCACGACGAGCAATGTAAATGTACAATTTGTTTCAGCATTGACACGGGCTCTGGATCACTGTGTAGGTGTGGGAACGCACGATCATACGGTGGATGGGCACTCCGACGAAGTGCTCCTCGTTGCACGTGAGCATGTCCTTGACCATGGACGGGATGCCCGGCAGGATATACACGTTCTGCACGACGGCGATTGGCGTCCAGCTCGACCCGTGCAGGATCTTGCAGCCTTCCGGCAAGATCGCCATGCGCTTGACGCTGTCGTCGAACGCGACGTCGGGGAACTTCTCCTCCCCGAACTTCTTCAACGCAGCCATCGTCGGCTCGTGCAGCGCGACGCCGACGCCGAACGCCTTCGCCTAACGTCATCATACATCAGTGCAATGAGTACAGCGTCCTCCACCCTCGCAAAATTTGTGACAAAGCCCCTCCTTACGATACTCTCGTAGGTAATGTCGTCGTGCGTGGGGCCGATGCCGCCCGTCGTGAAGACGTAACCCGAGGGCCCCACGAACTCGGAGAGCTCCGTGACCGTCTTGATGATCGCATCTTCCTCGTCGGGGATCACCACGACGCGCTTGAGGTCGATGCCCCGACGGAACATGAGCTTGGCAATGAAGTTGGAGTTGGTGTCTAGCGTCTGCAGATTCAGCAGTGTGTCAGCGTGGAGGGCGATTCCTAGGTCTCAGTTACGCACCGCACCTTCCCGGTGAGCACTTCGTTCGCGATGACGCACACGGCTGCGAGAGGTGCAGCCTCTGGGGCACTTGAGCTCATGGTGCGAAGGTAGGAGGTGATGCAACTAGGAGGGCGAGGAAGGCAGTTGCGCAGATGCCACATGCACAGTGCAAAGATAAGTGGGCAGGGCCGTTGAAAGGCAGCGCGTGATTCGCTAATACCATATAGCGATTACTTGGTCCTTGCTGATCGCGTAGACCAAAAGCTGTCGCAACGTTTTGTGTTTGCAGCAGAAAGTTTCTGCTGGCAAGGGGCGATGCAGTTGAGCCACTACTGTACTCCATAGTGTGGACTAATGGGTGACTGCCAGACCACGTTCTCGAGCCCGAGTCTAGCGAAGCTGGCAAATCTTTTCCTCAGCGTCGACTATGAAATTGGAACAACTCGATGATTGACATGAACTCGTAAGGAGTATTCGAGCGTTGTCCTACCTAAGTTAAGCGGTGATGCCACCTTTTAATGAGTCTCCTGTCGAAACGCGAAGAAAGACTTGCAGCGTGCTCTTCAGCTTCGTGACTCGGGTGCCGCTGTGCAATCTCGTCGCCTTAGACAATAGGATTGTGTTTCCCTACGATCCTTCTAGTGGTTGAGCCCACTATCCTAACTAACTGTGCGGTCTCGCAACAGCACAATTGCGGATCGTTACTAGCAGCAAAAAATGTGTTGTGCGAGAGGTGTTACCCGTCGCCTCTGGACTTCTTCAGGTTTCATTAATTTCGTTGGCATCGGTGTTCGTTTGAAGTGCTCTCCATGCCAAGCACAGCAACGAATACGTCCAGATATCTCGTTATTGCCGTAGTGTAAGGCGTTTGGCGTGGTCACTGTTCAAGACGTCCTGCATCATACTCAAATGCCAGTACGGGTCTCCGTATTCATTTTCCAATTTGCTCCCGCTCGGAAACCTGTCCACCCGAAGACATGGGCGCTATCAAAGCAGCCTTCATATTTGCTGCTGTTACCATGGTAGCAAGTACGCCCATTTCGACTGCCGGGTACTACAACATGGCCACAACCTACAGCCCGATGCACTCGCTCGACTACCCATTAGGAAGCGAGGTGCTGAACGCGACCAAGCTTGCGGCATCTATCGATACTGATCTAGCCATGATTTCTCGTTACTTCACGGATGTACGCACCTACTACTCGCAGTACTACGGCGTCCCGGTGGCGAAGTATGCCGCCAAGAACAACGTAAAGCTACACCTTGGTATTTTTATGACGAGCGAATCATGGCAGTCCGTTGAAATCGACTACGCTGTTGCCGCCGTGAAGAGCTACCCGGGTACCGTGAAAAGTATCCTCGTGGGCAACGAGAACCTGATGAGTGGCACTAAAGCAACCGATATCATCAATATCGTGACCACCATCAAGTCCCGCTTGGGCAGCAAGCTTGCAGCTACTGTCAAATTTGGCACCGTACAGCGGATTACGGAGTACTTGAGTACAAGCTACAACACGGAGACTGCTAATTTAGCAGCCAATCTGGACATCCTGGGGGTAACTATCTACCCGCTCTTCGACAGCGGGTACAGCACCAGAAACCGGGTCGCGATCTTAGACTCCGCCTGGAACGCCATGGCAAAGAAGTTTTCCGCGAAAAAGATGGTACTCGCTGAAACTGGTTTTCCTACAGGGGGCGAAACTTCGACGGTGTCCGGTGTGACGCCTTCGCTCTCCGAGTCAATCAAGTTCTACAGCGCTGTGGCAAATTGGATCCCAGCAACCGCTAAGACCACTACTCCCTTCATCCCGTTCAAGTTTTGGTTCTCGTTCTTCGACCGTCGCGCCGACGATAATTCCATGGGTACGGTGGAGTTAGAGAAACACTTCGGTCTGTTTACTTACGATCGATTGGCGAAGAGCACGAGCTCGGACTACCCGCGCTTGTTGCGTTAGCCTTTACTATCGCCAATTCACCATAGAAGCTCGGCGTTGCTACATGACTATTGTCAGGATGATTCCCCACCTAGGGGTGCAATGGCTGACACACTAGCGTAGTTAATAAAAGTGCTCGATGGGGAATCCTCATTGGGGATGCCAGAATCGTTTTTGTCCTTATCATTTTGTTCTCCGTCTTCAAAGTCCGTCTTTACAAGTACTGTATTACATGTATTTTTCAAATTCAAAGCGCAGGCGATAATCTGGGCGTGAACAAGATTTGTCCCAATGGCGGCAAGAGTCCGAGGATGTGCAATCTGCTGATTATCAGTATTTTAATACTTCAGAAGTATTAAAATAAAATACATGTATACATGTAGGCCGGTAACACAACCATAAATCGTAAGCCGTGCCATCATCTTACTTGTACTGTACATGTACAATGTATGTACATGTACAGTACTAATGTACGTGGATGTCGTGATTGCAATTTGTATTCACAGTTTGTGCTCCTGCATGCTTACAGTGTAGTAAGTTACAAACCGAGGTGTATGTTTCTGTCTGTTTTGCTTCCCTCATCTAACGATCTGGTCCCTGCAGAAATCTGACTACATGTACACTACCGGTATGGTATCGAGCAACAGGACTGCGTGGCGACTATTCCTCGCCGCTTGCATCCTTAGTAAGGATTCATTACGCGCCTCCTCCAACGCACAATCTTACAGAAGTCAAATCTCGTCATGATCTTGACTGCCTGCCCTACGCCACGTCTTACGAGCAATGTCATTGTGCAATTTTGCTGCTTAGCCGAACACGACTGAAATCCTCCTCGACGCCATCGATCCATTGCTTCAATGGGAGCCTGGAAGACCGACCAACTCGCGGTTGTTCGCGTTAGCACCCCGGAAAACGGCATGACTGATCTCGCCGCGCGCGAACCCGTCACTGTTCTCGAAGTTTTCAAGGATGTCGTTGCTCGCGCACCGAACGCGAGAGCTCTCACCATCAAGAAGGACGGCGAGTGGATCACACACACATGGCAGCAATACTACGATGTTAGCCACCAGTTTGCCCGTGCGCTCATTCACGTCGGCGTGCAACCTCACGAGGCGGTGAATGTGCTTGGCCCGAACTGCCCCGAATGGCTTTTCACCAACATGGGGTCTATCATGGCCGGAGCGGTGATTGCTGGTGTTTACGTTACTAACAACGCGGAAGCATGCCAGTTCATATCCGCGCACTGCGATGCCAAGGTTGTAGTGGTGTCCGACAAAGGACAGCTAGACAAGTACCTGTCCGTACTCGACTAGCTGCCTAGTTTGAAGACGTTGGTCGTGTGGAATGAAGTCGATGTGCCCCAAGATACAAACTACAGAGTACCAGTCTATTCATTCAACGATTTTCTAGGCCTAGGTGAGAAGGTGGAGGCGAGTGTTCTCGATGAAAGGATGAACGCTCAGCTACCTGGCCACTGCTGCACCCTGATCTACACCTCCGGTACGACGGGTCCTTCGAAAGCTGTCATGATTTCGCACGACAACTTGACGTGGACGGTGGCTGCTGCCATGAACACGTTGAAGGCTCTTGGGAATGCAAAGCGGACAGTGAGCTTCTTACCACTCTCTCACGTCGCAGCTCAAATCCTCGACATTCACTTACCGCTTGCCATCGGGTCTGAAGTGTATTTTGCTGGCCCCGATGCTCTTCGTGGAGGCCTGCTTGGCACACTACAAGAAGTTCGCCCCAACTTTTTCTTCGGCGTTCCTCGAGTCTGGGAGAAAATGATGGAGTCGCTAAAGGAGAAACTTGGTGGTGCACCGGAAGGCCTCAAGAAATCGTTACTGGAATGGGCAATGGCTCAAGGCGCTGACAACGCAAATCAATCGCAGTATGGTGGGGTTTCTGGAGCAAGCTGGAGTTTCTGGGCTGCAGATTATTTTCTTCTGGGTAAAGTGCGTAGCGCTCTTGGACTAGATGAATGCACAACGTTCTTGACCGGTGCTGCTCCCATTTCTCCTGACGTGATTCGGTTTTTTAGCACTCTGAACATTCCACTGTATGAACTCTTTGGACAATCCGAGTGCACGGGACCCCACTCCATCAACAGCCCTGGCAAGTGGAAAATCGGCAGTGTTGGACCCGAAATGGAGGGAACTCGTACGCGAATCGATCCGGATACAGGTGAAATTCAGTACACGGGCCGCCATGTTTTCATGGGCTACTTCAAAGATGAAGCTGCCACCAAGGCTACCCTTGACGAAGAAGGCTGGTTATACTCCGGTGACATTGGTGAGATTGATACGGATGGGTTCCTCTGCGTTACAGGAAGAATCAAAGAGATCATCATCACATCAGGTGGTGAAAATATTCCTCCTGTCGTGATCGAGAATTCGCTCAAATCCGAGCTCCCAGCGCTTGCTAATGTCCTGGTTGTTGGCGAAAAGCGCAAGTTCCTCACGTTCCTGTGCTCTCTGCGAGTGGAACCCGGTCCTATCTCTTCCGCCCCCACCTACAAGCTTGATAAAGTTGCTTTATCCATTGCAAAAAATATCGGTAGTGATGCCACTACTGTTGCGGAAGCACAACTGTGCGATAAATTCCGCAGATACATTGAGGAAGGAATGACACGAGTCAACGAAAATGCCGCATCACGCGCTCAACGTGTTCAAAAGTTCGTCATTATTCCACGAGACTTCTCTGTTGATGGAAATGAACTCACGCCGACCATGAAGATGAAGCGATCAGTTGTTGAAAAGAAGTACAGCCAGGAAATCGAGCAGATGTACGCCCAGGCCTGTCTGTAAAGCTGAAAACCACACTGCCATCACAGGAACATTACTTCAGCAGTAGATCGTGGGATTAATAGTTTTCTTGGTGGACGCTGTCAGTCGCCTGAGCAATGTATTTGGCTCGCATGAAAGTGTGCAGGGCTAGCATTGAAAATAGCTTCCGTGCTGGTTGCGTGTTCATCCAAATTAGAGCGTTTTTGGACGCATTCTCACTACTTGTGCATTGTAGGGACAGACAGTGAGAGTGCGTAGTGTCCTGTATGAGTCAAGGGTGGAATTTGATCAAGAGCGCTGCTGGCCCTCGCGCTGTTGAGGGAACAGCCAGCCCACCAGGAGAGTTTCATCTCGGCAAAGCTGGCCGTTTATGGTTGACTGCACTTGGTGGTACACGCGCTGAGGTGGTTCCAGCATCAAACCGAGTTTCTCTCAAAGTTGCGGAACAGGAACGCCAAATTCGTCTCGCACGTTCAAATCGCACGTACAAGTACATGATACTTCCAGACTCAATTTTTCGGTATTGCTGGGACCTGCTCTTAGCTATTACGACTGTTTTGCTCATTTGGCGAGTACCGTACACTATCGCGTTCGGTGAAAGCGATCTCTGGTACTGGTTCGCGTTCAATAAGATCACCGACGCAATCTATCTTCTAGACGTGATATTAAACTTTAGGTGACCACATTCGTTTCAGAGAGGGTGCAGCCAAAAAATATTAAATTGACGGTGTTTTACTTGTGCCGCATGCAGGACTGGGTTTGTAGAGGATACTGAGATTATCATGGACAGCCGTCTTGTCGCCAAACACTACATTCGAGTAAGTATGATTCCCACCAGCTTAAAAAAATTGTCATAGTTACTCACAATACTGTGCAATTGTATCATCACAGAGTTGGTTCATTGTGGACCTTATTGGTTCGATTCCTGTTGAATATATTTTCAATACCAGCTCGAGTGGCTTCTCAGGAGTAGAACGGAAAGCGTTTAAGGCCTCCGTGAAGTACTTAAAAGTACCGGTAAGCACCGAGTTTGGTGCGTGTCAGATCGTTTGTTTACTGACGGTAGCTGATCCTCCCAGAAACTTTTTCGTGTCGCCCGCCTTATCAAATTCGTGCAGTAAGTTAGGTTCCGATCAAAACTCGTTCAAAATAATCTTATACCCGCATTTGTCTGTAGGAAATACATGAAGTTCGCGTACGCCGTTCAGGTGTTTGCATGCTACATCTCGCTTATACATTGGGTAGCATGCCTCTGGGTTGGACCGATGATCGGCATCGATGAAATTGAAGACGATCAGCTAGCATACAATGAAGCACTGTATTCAGCTGTGTTGCTGTTACTGAATATCTCCGCTGTCACAGTAGAGCCGAAGTGGCAATTTTTGAGTGCTGCCCTTGGAGTTGTGGGATTCTTGTTTCAATGCTTAACACTTGCCAGCATCACGGCTGGAGTGATTGGCTCCAGCTCTCGTGCTCTCCAATACCAAGAAAAAATTCGAATGGTAATGAGTGATCTGAAGGCGCTGCATGTTCCCAGCGAATTACGCAAAGCAACCAAAAACTACTATGAGACCCTTTGGCGCATGAAAAATACATCGGATCGTTACGAGAAAGCCATCTACGAAGATGAAGACCTATCGCCAGCATTGCGCGCTGAAATTGCACTTTATATCCACAGAAACCTCATTGCCACCGTGCCATTGTTTCAGGATTGCTCTGATTCTTGTCTCGCTGCTTGTGTAATGAGGCTAAAGACGCAACTTTGTATGCGTGGTGATGTAGTATTCCATAAAGGAGATCCGGCCAACTCAATGGTCATTATCAGTAGAGGCAAAGTTAAAGTTATCTCGCCAGTCAACGAAGGGCTGTTAGCTGTGCTGAAACAAGGCAGCTTCTTCGGGGAGATTGGCCTGCTGCGGCATATGACGCGGTCGTGCACTGTGATCGCAGGCACCTTCTGTGAGCTTAAATCCTTAGATAGAAACGATGCTGAAGAAATCTTTGAGTCATATCCCCACATTCATGATCGGCTTTTTGCTGAAGCCGAGAAGCGCCGTATGGATACTCGACTCAAAGCGCGCCTGTACAACGTCAAAGTCCTGGACAATGCGCACGCTGTTGATGTCAGCAGTATCGTTGAGGTACCTGGCTCAGGAGACAAAAACAACCAGCCTTTTGTGCACGGAGCTGCGGAGGAAAGGTCCCCCGCCCCACCGATGTCATCTTCAGGATCTGGTAGCAAGCCCCACAAACTTACCCGTGGAAACTCGTTCCAAACGGAAGACGGTCTTGCTGTCAACAGTGAGCTGGATACGATGAGCATCAACCTTGACGAGATTTTGCGCCTGGTTGAAACCCTCAAGGCAACACAAGGCCGTTTGTCTCGCGTCCAAGAGCGGCGGCAGTCTATTCACATGGCATTAAATTCTCCAACACCCATCGACAGTATCAACTCAGTGCTATTCACGCAAGCACCTCCCCGGCCTGACTCTCGTGCAAGCTTCTACAACCGAGACTCACTCCACAGTGTAAACTGCAGCGGGACTCGAAGCGGGAATTCATAATCACAAGACAATTGAGGGATACCCTCCTTGTTGCTACTACTAGGCTACGTACTAGTGTGGAAAAGTCTAGCTCTATGAGATCCAGCTGGTTGTTGTAAAGATTTAGTCGCAGACATAAGCAAGTTCAACAATTTGTAACATCAACGAAGGCAAGAGCTTGAATCGTCTTTACCGTTTCGACGTCACCGAGAGCACCAAGAACTACAGCTTCCAGCTGCACCTATCACTGACGGCGTATCTTCTCTAAACTCCAGCACGCTTTGCGTCATCACCCAAAGATTTGTCGCTCTTCTCCTTCTACAAGTGAAACATCAAAAGGGACATTTGAATTAGCCCGCTATGTAAAAACATTATAAGGACAAAAACTCTTACCTTCTTGTCACTCATCGATCTTGAAGACCTAGTCTTCTCCGGGCGACTGAGCAGGTTGTTGAAGAAGTTCTGCAGGTGCTTAGAGCTCACATCCTTCTCTTCGCGCTTTCTGCGATCAGCAGCCGCGCGACGAGCTACTGCTGCCTGCTCCGCCTTTTTGCTTGCTTCAATACTTTGCTTTTGTAGCTCCTCCAGACCTGCGCCAGCCGCTTTCTCCAGTTTCTCAAGCCACTGCTCATGGTCATCAACGCGGATATCTGATGCAAGCAATGCGGTAGCGTCTTCAGCGTCTTCGGTCGGAGCAGGCACGATTTTTTCGAAGGGCTTGTCAGGCGGCCAACGAGCTTGCGAGCCAATAAGACTCTGGTTAACCAGCTCAAAGGAATCATAGCCGGACGGGATGAAAAGGCTGTTGTGATCGACAAGTTGCGGCGGCTCTGTGAATTTGAACTGGGACGGATAGGCGCGGTGAAGAATATACTTGCGGAGTGTGTCCACGTTAGATCCAGTTTTTGCAGACGTGAAAATTACCGACGCGCCGTCTACCATTCGCGTAAGCCAATGACACACATTAGAAAGGGCACTCAATGAAGAAGAAATATGGGTCTTACATCTAATAGCGAATTGTCGTAGTGTGTACTCAATGTAGTCCATCTTCACCGAGTTTTCTGGTCGCAGCTAAATGCACAACACACAAGTACGCACACTCAGACTTCACATGCAAAGCAGTCACCACAAGAGCTTCACTCGCATACATCAGCCTTAGCCACCACGAACACCAACGGCACACCCAGGTTCTTCGACAGCACGCCTTCCTCCATCTACCGATGTATCCACAGGACAAAGATATCAGCGCCCACCCTTCTACCTTACTATCCCCCTCGCAAAACCCACAAATTCATTCGTGGACGTGTCCATCGGCGTCGGCTCCGAGTGGTCGACACTCTTCAGAACGACACCCAACTACGTCAGTGCCAGGACCACTTCAACTTCAGTGCTGCATCCTCCCCGTACCGGGTCCTCGTACGCCAGAATGTGCTGCTTGATGGCCGCATACAGCTCGTTCCTCGCCTCGGGAGGCAGCTGGTTAATCTGCTCCAGCAGCTGCCCCTCCAGCGCCGAGAGCCACTGCTCCAGCGAGCACTTGATCGTCCACGGCCGCGACAGGTCCAGCACGATCGCCACCACCGTCTGCAGCCGCAATCGCAACAGTGAGTAAGGCCCCTTCTCTCTCTCTCTCTCTCTCTCTCTCGGGCTACCGGCCTCCGCACCTTCTGCAGCGTCTGAGGCTTCACCGCGATCTTGATGAGGTCCTTGAGGCTCAAGTCGTTGAGGCTCCACGTGCCGATGTGCGCCACCACGTCCTCTGTCCGCGCCGAGAAGCGCGTGTTAAAACCTAGTTTTTACGACTTATTCAACGCGATGCCATCGGCGCTACCGGAGGCGTCGCCGCCGCTCTCCTTGGCGCGCGGGTCCAGCGCGTGCAGCGTCTTGAAGGCCAGCAGCGTGTCTACGGCGTGCGCGTCGTCCGCGGCCTCCGCGGGCCCGGGCCGCGCCTCGTCCAGTCGCGCCAGCAGCGCCGACTTGCCGCTCTCAGCGTCGCCCACCAGCAGCAGGCCGGCGGCCGGCAGCTTGGAGCGCACGGAGCAGTCGCGCAGCATCTGCTGCCACAGATCCTCCCCCATGGCTCGTGCCGAGTGCGGAAAAGTTCCGGAGTGATGGTCACTGCAAGCGGCTGTGGGGAACTGGTGTGGCAGAGGCCGGTCCCGACTAATTACGACTGAAGGAGAACATGGCTATATTTGGATTCCGGTGGTCGACACGTTGAAGCCAAGGATGCTTTTTTTCTGCTACTGGGGAGGGCAACTATTACAGGGCTACAGGCTGCTGTAGCGGTGCGGCTCGTGCGGGAGCACGGCGCCGAGCTGCTGCTCGACGAAGTCGCGCACGAGCGGAGCGAAGACGCCCAGCTGCATCTGGTGGTTGGACATGGCGTCGAGGCCGAACTTGGAGTCCACCTCCACCAGCTGCGCGTGGCGGCCGTACGACTGCAGGGTGTGCACCAGGTTGCGCTGCTCCTGGATGGGGATCAGCAGGTCCTGCTTGATGCCGATGATCAACGAGTCGCACGAGATGAGGCTCGAGCCCTCGGCCAGGTTCTGTGCGGCGCGACCCAGGTTCGTGAGGCCCATGGCCTTGGACAGCAGCAGGTAGCAGTTGGGGTCGAATACGCGCGCGAACTTGTTGGCCTGATAGTCCATGTAACTCTCGACGTCGAGCGTCACCGATTTGAAGTGCGCGGGGCCTGTCGAAGCGGGCGTCCAACTCCTCCCGCGAGCGGTAGCACGTCATGCCCAGCTCACGCGCTACCTTCATGCCCTCAAGAGGAACGCCGGGGTGTAGTTGCCGTTGTAGGCTGGGTCAGCTAGAATAGCACGACGCTACACTCGTCGGAAGGCGACAGTGCCGGGTGAGGTGCGGTGTGTGCAGGCGAGGCCCACAAGGCGATCCACACGACCTGGAAACTGAGCTGCGAACTCGAGAGCCTGGATTCCGCCCATGCTAGCTCCGATCACGGTGTGGATGTGATCGATACCCAGGCAGCCAAGACCTTAGCGTGGCAGCGAGCCATGTCAGCTGCGTGAATGAGGCCTTGTACTTCTCGCCGGTTTGTGGGTTTATCGTGAGAGGTGATGTGGCGCCGTACGGGCTGCCCAATACGCAAGGACTGATAACGCGGAAGGAAGTACGAGGTGTTGATGGCCTTCCCAGGGCCGATCATGTTTTCCCACCAGCCTGGGCGCGTATCATCACGGTTCGAGGCAGCGTAGCTTGAATGCGAGAAGGAAGGTAGTACCAGGATGGTGCGATCTCCTGGCAAGGAGCAGTCACCCTATTGCTCCCACTCAATTGTCAATTCCGGTAGCGTGCCGCCCAGCTCTAACGGGAGCTCTTCCTTGACAATGGACTGGTACTTGTTGCGTAATGACCGTGTGCTTGGGGTCTACCACGTATGCTCGCTGCCCACAGACTCGGTTCACTTAGCATTGACGTGCAGGTTGTGAGCCATGACGAAGAGCAGTTTTGGATATAAGGGTGAAGAAAATGAGGCATCGTTGAATCGGGAAACTAGATTGCTTGTCAATATAGCTGTCAGCAAATGCACCTACCGAGCAAACATGTTGCGAATGCGTGCTACTAGGTAGAAAGTGGAATGTGCAACCCCCACCCGTTTTCTGACGAAAAGCAGTGGTGCTTGCAGCTGATGCAAGTTGCAGCATTTTGTATCCCCCTCTCGATGAGCCTGTTGGAGGCCACGGAACATTCGCGTCACCTCAAAGTGTCCGTCCACCTGATAGGCCGCAGTGAAAACTGGGGCATCCATGCAACGGAACACACAGTTGCATGCCAATCACCGGTACAAACCCATCGACTTGTGAGGACAAGCGGCCTCCTGCTACTTTTGGGGCTTGTGTTATGCTGGGTGTGCACAACATCTATCCGATCGTTAAATATTTTGCTATGAGATACCTGGCCAAGTCGTTCGCGCCACTAGGATGTCACACACAAACAATGTCAGCATCAATCTGATATTCGAGCACTTCACTCAACGAGTATTGCCCTGATGAAAGCGACAACGTACCTCTGTTTGTAGATTAGAGAAAGATTATACGCGGTTTCTCGGCAGAGCAGGTACTCCGGTGGCACCTCGCGCTGCTGCTCTTTGCTTGTCTCGAAGAACCGGAGCACACGCTCATACATGGGAATCGCCAGATGAAACAACCCCTGTATGATACAAAATACAATGCCCGCAGTCAGAATGCGTGATTCAAAAGCGTGTGAAGTGGTGATGATCTGCTGAAGGCATCGATACACCAAACAGCAAACGAAAAACCGGCAGAATAAAAAGGCGTACCAGTTGTTGATGCGCGCGGCCTATGTTGTACCAGGCTTCTATCTGACGGATTTCCGAAGTAATGTCACTTGGGGCGGCAACACGAGCACGCTCATACTGCTGCAGGAATGCAAACGCCTTCGCCACTGTGTGCTGGCGGTCGTTGATAGTCCGCTGCATGGATGCCGACAGGAAAGCCAAGCCGATGCAGAAAAGCGTAAGCGAATCGTTGGGGTGTTTTTGGTGGGCAAGCGTCAGCTCTCCTACAGTTAGGGACGCAATATCCCAAGCCGACGATTGATGACCAGCAAGTAGGATGGCTGGATAGCTCTCGGGGTCGTCACGCAACAACTTGGCCAGAAACTTCTGGTGCCACGAAAATACGCCCGTGATAGCGATCACACGGGAAAATAGATTCCAGTAACCCAGGTTATGCGGGTCCTCCATGATATTCAAGCGCGCGCATTCGTATGCCATGCGATTTTCCTTAAATTCAAGAGCGATCACAAGCGCTAAGAAGCGCAACTCAAAGCGCAGAGTTGGCTTGGAAATTTTATCCGATGTGTTGACATCAGTCAGCAGCTCAATCGCAGCCACATACTTGCCCAGCTCGGTGAGTGTTTGTGCAACATCGATCACTAGATTGTAGTATTGTTGCTCTCCAAGTGCTCGCGAGATCACTATTTGCTGCGCTACACGCATAACAATGCCCATGAATGACTCGCGTTGTCGTGAGTCTGTAATATCCACCAGGTACTGAGATTTCAGTACTTGGAAGCCCATAGACTGAGCATCGCTCTCAGATATTACATCCTGCGGCTCCACTAAAGGGTTCTTCACTCGTCCAGACAATCGGAAAGATGTTTGACTGAGAGACGTAAGAATGATCGGGATACCAACCTGACAAAGTACTTCGGCCTCTCCTGACAGCTTCTTTAAGTGACCCCACTCAATCAACAACTTGAGGCGGATACCATTTTCCATCGCATCAACCGATAGTGACGGATCATGTGCCATCTCCATCCTAGTTTGATCTTCAGGATCCTCGTCGTCATCGTCTGCCTCTTCCTCAACTTCCTCAGCCTCACTGTCTCCATCCTGCGTATCCTTTCCATTTCCATCCCCCTGCGCAGAAGCTTCATCTTGGACCTTACGTTTTCTAGAAGTATTTATCCAATACGGCCGGATGGGAGGACGCATTGTCTCGGGCAAGTACTCCATCAGAAGAGCGATACCTTCAAGCGGACTATTTTTCTTTCTGGTGGCCTGCATAGCCTTTAGCATCAACTCTGGGTCCACTGTCAAGTCTGGTGATGAACGTTGGTGGGCCAGCCCTTTCTCATAATACTCTACGGCGACATCATAGATACCAAGACGATCGTGACACTCGGCAAACTTGATCCAGATTTGCTCCACAGGAAACTCTTCGCGCCCTAGTAACTGCTGCAGGATAGCTGCAGCCTCACGGTCCTGGTCTCCCAGCGCGATATATGCGTCAGCCACATCAAGGTACAAATCACCAAACACTTCCACATCCTGAGCAAATAAATGTGTGAACATGGATTCTGCTGTTGAAAAATCTCTTTCAAAGAGGTGACAAATACCGTATTTCACCGCGATATCAAGCGGCAAACCACCTGGATCGCCTTCAACCTGGTCAGGGTCTTGAGAAGAAGCATATCTTGCATGCAGGTGATGGATCACATTGATAGCCTCACGATATTTCTTGAGCGTTATGTACAAATCCGCAAGCATATTGACTGCATTGAGTTCGTACTTTGAAGAGTGCAGATTTCTCGTTGGGTCCAAGGTCGCAGCCCTTTCAATACACATTTTCAGAGCGTCAACAGCTTCATCTTCCTGCTCGTTGCAGTGGTACGCCTCCGCAATCTGAATCCACAGCGACAAGTCGTTCGGGATGAGAACTGTCAGCTTCTTAAATACCTCCGCCGCTCGTCGATTGTCGCCCTGTTCTCGACACAGCTCCGCATAACTAAACAGCGCCTCCTTGTCCTTCGGGTCGGCACTACTCGCCTTCTTGAAGCAGAACAGCGCCTGGTCAAAGTTCTTCTCGTCCTTGGCGATACGCCCCACTCGCTTCCAGAGCTCCGCGTCTTGCGGCGTTAGCGTGCACGCAATCAAGAAAAATTGCAGCGCCTTGATTCGGTCCTGCCGGTCTTCGTAGATCATGCCAAGCGTGTGATACGGGTCCGGGATGGTGGGCGCCTTCTTGATGAAGTCCTTGAGCAGCGTGATGGCCTCGTCATACTGGTGCGAGGCGTAGAGCATGTTTGCCTCCCCCAGCACGTTGGCCAGCTCCGGCGGCACCTTGGCGGCCGTGACGCTGCGCTTGCCCGTGGGTCCGCCGCGGCGCCGGCGTTTGCCCTGGCGGCCGGTGCCGCGTCGCCTGCGCTTGCGCGACTTGCCCCAGAGCTGGCGCTCGATGTCGGAGTCTTCCTCCTCCTCCTCCTCCACGCCGTCGTCGTCCTCCTCGCTGGACGGTGGCACGTACGCGTCGTCGCTCTCGTCCGCTGGGCCTGGAACGCCACGTTTTAGTGCACTGCTAGTCGCTTGTCCAGCGGTTTGGAGGCAGTTTACCTTCGGACGGCTGATCCTCCTCGTCCAGCAGCTCCATCTGCGCGTCGATGCGCCCCACCTCGTCCTGCGGCAGCTCCTGTGCGTCGCCCATGGCCGCCTCCAGCAGCGAGCGGAACGACATGGCAACTTCCAACTGACTGGGGCGCAGCAACCGTCGTGTGGCGCACCCCACTTTGAGCCACCCGACAGTGGACTGCGGTGGACGCTGTCCGCTAATTGCTAGAAGGGGCAACTTTCTAAAACCACTGATAAATTTGTATTTTCAAACTTCCGAGTCAACATCGCACAGACAGTACGGATGGTGTCTAAGATATTGGGAAATGTCTAAACCTGCCGGGTTTAGGAAAATAATGACAGGACCTGCATAAGTTGTGTCAGTACCTGCCGGTATCAAGGAAATATTTGACAGTGTCAGATCCTGCATGGTTCAACAAAATATTGCCAGAACCTGCATGTCGTGTCTTTACCAATGGTATGCCAGCCCGATATAGCACACTGCAGAGACGCTATTTTGATCTTCGTGCTCGGCATCCTTTGCTGCACAACACATTTACGAAAACCAGGTCAGAAAGCACAATGAGCGACGGCGATGACTGCCCCCCCCACCATGGCGAGAACCCTCTACAGCAATAAAGAAAGCTATTGCGAAGATGGGTGAGGCAACAATTCGCGC
>BSXT01001590.1:0-33131 GCA_030267785.1 Phytophthora fragariaefolia
ACGAGGTCTAATATATAGAGACGACAGTGGACACATGGACTGTCACCACAACAACCCTACGTAGACGCTGAATAATAGGATTGTCTGGCACGACGAGAGTGACACAAGTATGGGTGTGCTCACAGTAAGACGGACGATATTAGAGAATCGGCTGCGGTCACGTGGAATGATACGACGACGGAAACGTACGATGGTTCGTAATATTAGATGGGTGAGGCGCGGGGACAAGTCCTCTCGGTTATGGCATTCGTACGATTACACGGTTGTACGAGGATACATTTTGGTGCGAATGTTAGCGACACAAATTGGAACGCATACGCTAAACACGATAGGCACGAAGATTTAAAATGTCTGCTACCCAACAACAAACGACAGACGGAAGACTTAATAGCGACTAGATTAGCGTAACACACTGGATATTTGCGATACATGACACATAGCCGGAACAATGGCATGGAATGAAGCGATATACTGTACATACGTGTGCTCACGTAGCATGAAAGTGCAAGATGTACGAGTAGTATCTAGCATAACTACAATTATGAAGATCGACAGGTTTACATTAAGGTGAATACAATCTGACGCAGTGATACAAAACTCTATGTAAACCAACTTCATTTTGGTATGAATAAGACAACATAAATAATATTCTAACTATTAATAACAAAACACAAGAGCACACCGGAGCGAAGCGGAGGTGGGCCTGCCCTGTAGTGGAGCGAGCTGGCACAGCGAGCGGAACGGGTTGGGACCTACCATAAACCCACCGCCGCGTAGCGGCGGCGCTCGGCTAGTGGTGTATTAATAGCCGTGATCAATACACTTACATGTAGTAGTATATATCATGCGGGAGGATATGCCCTTCGGGTAGCACCTGACAAAATGCAGCATTACTTGGGATGCGTATCCTAGCGTGTTTATGGTCGTTTGAAACTGTGCTGATCTCCGCACATTGGTGCCTCCACGTTAACAGATCGACTCATTGGGGTTTTGTTTCTTATGTGAAGGATTTTCTTCTGACGGTTGCCTTGTTTTTCGCCACCGATGTCCTGCATCAGTACAGTCATGACCGGTGCAAGTCTATCTTAGTGTTTACCTGGAAACGCGAGCAACAAAGTTGGTGCCTATTTATCATTTTGCGATTGGTTCGAGCGTTGCTCGCATCCGAATCGATCCTGTGCGTGCAGAACCCATGTTTACACTCATAACCCGCTTGAATCGTAAGTTATACACGAATCCACTCGGCATCCAGGAAGTGCTACACGTTCGTGCAACTGCGACAAGGTTCTCGCTCCCAAACGGCTTCACTCTTCCAAACGGCAATCCTATCATATTTCTGCGCGCTGTTTCCTCCTGCGCTGAGAATTCCATCAGCGCCACCGCTGGTTTGGCTAGCTATCTTTCTGCATAACGCAAAAAACAATGCGTGATATCCCCCAAACTCACAGGCGAATTATAACTGCATACGAAAAGAGATCCTTGTTGCGAAGTACGATTTACTCGGGTCGGAATTTATTGGCCTTCTTCATCTTCTCTACGAGCTGGCGGTCCTCCTCGAAGCGTTCACGTAGTGTCTTCAGCTCTACATCATTCAATCCCACACACAATCAGCCAGCTATCCACCACCGCCCGCAGCACTCGCATCTCCATCCACGTACGGTCTCGTTTTTTCTCGCGCGTCTGGAACCTGTAGAAGTTGTCGAGTTCCTTGCTCTTCTGCTTCTTGGCCGGTCGGGCCAGCACCTCCTCTGCCTGCACGATGCCGCGCTTCTTGGTGTTAACCACGGTCTGGAAGCCGTCGTCGTCCACCTGGTTCTTGAGCTCCTCACGCCGGCGCTTGTCCTCCTCCTCCTGCTCATCGAACGAGGCCATGTACCTGTCCGCCAGGACCTTCACCACGGACAGACCGGGTCGGTTGCGCCGGTACGCGGCCGCGTAGGCTGTCGTAATAATATAAGAACCATCAGTCCTATGCCAAAAATAAAGTGTCCACCTCTTCACAAAAAATGTCCTCTGAAACCGCCACCACCTTGTAATCCGCTCGGCCTGTCCGGCGCGGGTGTCTCCAGAGCGTCCACCTGCAGCAGCTGGGCCAGCGCCTCCGGCGCCTTGAACACCACGTGCGCGGCGCGCGTGCCCACGCCCGCACGCGCGTCCTCGTCCTCGTCTGCGGCGTCGCCGTCCGCGAGTCCCGCGCTCTCCACGTGCTGCACGGCGCCCAGCGGTTCGAGGCATGCGCGCAGCCAGGCCTCGGAGGCGGCGGCCGGCAGGTTCACGACGTACGCCGTGCGGCCCGCGGCCAGCGCCGACTCGGCGCGCGCGCCCTCCTTGGCGTCGTGCTGCTTGGCGTAGATGAAGCGGCGCAGCGCGCTGTGCGGCAGCGGCAGCGCGATCGCGTGGTAGCCGCCGAAGGTCGTCGTCATGCCGGCGGAGAGGTGTGCGGCGTCAATCACTTACTTATTGGGCCTGGTGACTGGCGGGCGGAGACGGTACAGTGTACCGGTTAAATGGGGGGAACTTGAAGACCGGTTAAATGGGGTGCCGTGCTGCGTTGTACATGTATTATATCAGTAAGCTACATGTGCGTGCATGATGCAGTGCGTTACATGTGCATGTACAGCGTGTGGTGTGTTGTTGGTTGTACGGGTGGGTTTGTGGCACAAACTTTGGGCCAGCGTGGGCGGAGTTCTTTTGCTGCAGGGTCACCCAACAACACGTCGCACGTGACCACCCATCCAAACTTTGGGGACGCTGTCCGGGACTGACTGCTGCTCGTGCTTGAGGCGCTCGGGCTGTCTGCGTGTCTTGCTGCAACGTGATTAAAAGGCCTCAACTGAGGTTAGTTGCTCACCCACGTCGCCGCTGGTTGTCTCCACAGTTGACGGCGGCAGTGGGCTATGCACTTCAACCAGAATATGAGCCGGGCGAGAGCTGGGACTGGTGCGGTGTGAGACCGTCACGACGACAGACAGCGCATCGAGCGGTCCAGTAGCCTACTGGCAGTAGGACGGTAGACCGAGTCCTGAGGTTATCAGGAGCGCGAGCAGGGCGAGTCGCCGCACGCCATTGTCGTTTTCAACGCTTACGCCACAGGAACCGGGAGAATGCGAGCTCATCTGGGTGTCGAGCCTAGCGCCGACTGCAGTGCAGCGGGTGTTTACTCCGCCTTCGCCCCCACGCCTTACAGTTGGCGAGGGTTCATCGACCGATGCGAGCGCTCGCTTCACCGCACCAACCGCAGCCAGTACATTCGCGGCGAAAACCACCACGAAAAGTGGTTTGTGACGAACCGCGTGCACGTCCGCGAGTGCCTCGCCGAGTTCCTCGGCACCTTCGTCATGATCTGCTTCGGTGCGGGTGTCAACAACCAGGTCGCACTCTCGGACGAGTCCAACGGCACGTGGCTCAGCATCAACATGGCGTGGGGCGTCGCCGTGCTCATGGGCGTCTACTGCTCCGAAGGTGTGAGCGGTGCCCACTTGAACTCCGCCGTCTCGTTCGCGCACGCCGTCTTTGGTCGCCTGCCGTGGTGGAAGCTGCCAGGCTACTGGATCTCGCAGGTGTTGGGTGCCTTTGTGGGGGCCGCCGCCGTCTACCTGCTCAACTACCAGAAGATTCAAAAGGTGGACCCGAACAAGGAGACCACGCAGTCCAACTTCGCGACATATCCAAGCTCCGATATCAACAACCTCACGGCGTTCTACACGGAGGCATTGGCTACAGGCATGCTGCTGTTGTGCATCTACGCCATCACGGACCAGAACAACAGATCACCCGGCACCGTTGGAACTCCATTTGCATTCGCGCTCATGATCATGGCGCTTGGGATGAGTTTTGGCATGAACACGGGGTACGCGATGAACCCCGCGCGCGACCTCGGCCCTCGACTACTGACATATGCGGTAGGATACGGCTCGAAGGTGTGGACTGTAGACAGCTACTACTTCTGGATACCGATCTGCGGGCCGCTCGTCGGAGGAGTAATCGGCGCCGGCTTATACACCTTTTTGGTGCAAGTACAGCACCCACAAGAGCACGTAGAGTAAGCCGATGAGAAGTAGCGTACCTCACAAAAAGAATTCTTTTGGCCTTCTGCTAACTGCACTTTTCTTAACGTTAAACGGGCCCCATACAACTAGATTCTGCTCTCTTTTTGTTAAGAAACTACACGAAAAATACCAATTATTGGTTAAAATGTATTAAAGTGCACATGCACCAGGCGATACTGTATCACCCTAATACAGATCTTCGGCGGCTTTACCAAAACACGACTGATCTCAGCTCTGGCTTCCTGGACTTTCACTGATGGTTCATTTGATTTATTCTTCAGGGGGAACATCTTTATGTGGCCTGGATGAAATCTCTCTACTAACTTTCGGGTTTCCCGAGAATGGTTCTTCTTCCCCAAAGCTAAAATTAGTTTCGTTTCAGGAGATCACGGAATGCTCCTTTTGTGTTAAGAAAATAAGCCTTATCGAAAAAAACCACCCCCAAAATGGCAAAACTGCTGTTATTTTGCTAAGCATTCTTTTTTTTAGGTACATACGCTAAACGGTTTTTGTACCCGTGAACCGAATTGAATCCGTTGAATCGATAACAGATACAGTATCATGACCCGTCAGCATAATGCAATGCATTAAAATGCATTAAATACATTGGAGCATTGCCCAAAGAAGAGTTGCTATCAGATCCAGATCCACAACGTAGACACGTTGCGGGTAAACTTCACTGGAGCTTACGCGGCCACAAGTTCATGTACGTTATTCGCGTCAATGAAGATCCCCAACGAACCATGTCGCACAAACCAATCCAAGCACCAGAGCAGCTCGGCTGCAGGACTTCACACCTTGAGCACGACAAGCTCATCCCAACAGTGGCACATAATCAAATCCAGAAACGGGTACGCCATGCAGCTTGCAGTGCAGGAACTTCATCGCTCTGCTCTAGTTCACAATCGAAAACCCTAGCACCTCGACGGCTTCCACACCACACCAAGTATGGCTATTGCGAACGCCACGACCCAGCAGCCCAAGCACTACATCTACGACTTCTGCCCGTTCAGTTGTCGCGCTCGCGTTGCACTAGGACTCAAGAAGATCAAGTACAGCGTGATGTTCATGGCCTTCGACGACGAAGCAACCCCCAAAAGTCTGGTCGGCGTCAAGTCCGCTCCCATTTTCGTGCCCGTGGGCGAGAAGCCCTTCACGGAGAGTTGGGATGTTGTGAGCTACGTGGACGCCCACTACGGCGACGGCCCCATCATCCAAGCCGCCTCGGGTCGTGCAGACTTGGCCAAGTGGATCGAGACTGCGACGCCCTCGTTGAACATGCTTTACAACCCGCGACTGTATGCCGCGCCGCTCCCAGAGTTTACACTCCGTGCGTCGCGCGAGTTCTTCAAGGCCAAGCGAGAGGCGTCCATGCCATTGAGCGAAGCGCTCGCCAAGTCTCCCGAGCTGGTCGAAACGGTCAACCAGCTCCTCCTCGAGCTCGCGCCCATGTTTCACTCCAGCCATTCCATCAACGAAGAGCTCAGCTACGACGACCTGGATTTATTCGGACGCCTGCGCGCTCTCACTCTGGTGAAGGGCATCGAATGGCCCACCAAGGTCCGCGATTTCATGGAGTTCTTCTCGGAGGCTGGCGACGTGCCTCTCTTCGATGCCATTGTCAAGATCTAAGACATCTACGCGTAGAGCAGCCCGACCGCCGCTAATACAACTGCTACTACGTAGTACAGGTAGTGATCCTAACCACTTCCTCCTTCTCGCGTAGTGCTCATCAACACTTGAAATCCTCCGATCACTTGGTGTCGCTTGGGAACCGTCGGTCATTCCTGAAGGCGACCGGAGGGCGACACCTCCCTCGGAGCTGCTCGACTCGAGCGTTCGAGTATCGGCAGCCATGTTCCAGACGCAGGATGGGGCTGGGAGCAGCTACACGTCGACGATCTACGGGTTCATCCGCGACCAGAAGTACGAGGAGGCCGTGCGGATCCTCCAGATCGAGCTCGAGAACCACCCGCACAGTCGCGCGGCGCTCTCGCTGCTGGGGTACTGCTACTACCACATGCAGCTTTTCCACCAGGCAGTCGGGATGTATGAACAGCTCTGCGCCAATTACCCCGACGTGGACGAGTATCAGCTCTACCTGGCTCAATCACTGTACAAGTCGGGGCAATACGATGCTGCCTCGAGGCGAGCGAGCCAACTGGAGAGCGACCAGTTCGCCCAACGTGTTCATCTGTTGAGAGCAGCGTCGTACTATGAGCAGAACGACATCAAGGCCACGCGCTCGGTATTGGAAGAGTGTCTGCCTGATGACCCTACGACCATCGTGTTCGATGGGGCCATCGAGTACAAGGAAGGCCACTACGAGGCTGCCCGGGCCAAGTTTGCCGATGCACTCAACATCTTGGGCTATCAGCCAGACCTGTCGTACAACATTGCGCTCTGCTACTTCAAGATGAAGCAGTACGGCAATGCGATGCGGCAGATCGCTGAGATCATTGAGAAAGGTGTGCGAGACCACCCGGAGCTGAGTGTGGGAAGCAAGAGCGAGCAGAATGCAGATGTCAAGTCTGTACGCAATTCGACGGTGCTGCGCGAGACGGCTTTGGTCGAGGCATTCAACTTGAAGGCGGCAATTGAGTACGAGATGAAGAATTACAAAGGTGCACGCGATGCGCTGCTGGACATGCCTCCTCGTCAGGAGGAGGAGCTTGATCCTGTGTCGCTGCACAATTTCGGGCTCATGAATATGGATGTGGATCCTAACGGTGGCTTCAAGAAACTCAACTTCCTGCTGCAAAACCCGCCGTTCCCAGTGGAGACGTTCTCAAATTTGTTGATCTTGTACACGAAGCACGGCTTTCACGACCTCATGGCTGATGTTCTAGCGGAGAACGCTCATTTGACGTTCCAATTGCTGTCCAAAGATTTTTACGACTTTATGGACGCCACAGTGACGCTGCAGACATCGCCCGAAGACGCTTATCGCAAATACGATGAGTTGGCTACCAAACATGTTGAAGGTCTGCGCAAGCTCACTAAGAAGATCCAGGACGCGCGTCTTGCACAGTCTAACGAAGACATCAAGACGTCACTGAAGGCCTACGATGACGCGCTTGAGGATTTCATGCCGGTTTTGATGGCACAGGCGAACATTTATTGGGAGCGTGGCAACTATACGCAGGTGGAGAAAATCTTCCGGCAGACTGCTGAGTTTTGTTCAGAGCATGAAGCCTGGAAACTCAACGTGGCCCACGTTTTCTTCCTGCAAGGGAATAAATATGAGCAGGCCATTCAGTACTATGAGCCGTTCGTGAAGAAGCACCAAGACAATCTACTTGATGTGCAGGCGATTATCCTGGCTAACCTTTGCGTATGCTACGTCATGAACACCGACAATGAGAAGGCCGAGGAGCTACTGCGATCTATCGAGCGCGAAGAAGAAGAGGAATCAAGCCGTGATCCTGAAAAAAGGCTCTTCCACCTGTGCATTGTCAACCTAGTTATTGGCACGCTGTACTGTTCCAAGAACAATTACGACTTTGGCATTTGCCGAGTGATGAAAAGCATGGAGCCATACCACCGCAAGCTAGGGCCGGACACCTGGTACTATGCTAAGCGCTGCTTCCTGGGCTTGGCTCTCACGCTGGCAAAGCACATGACCACTATCCGAGACTCGACCATGGATGATATCCTCGAGTTTCTTGACTGCGCTGACCAGCACGGCAAAGACATATTCACTACGACTGCAGCTGACCAGCGGAGTACTGGCACCGATGCGATCCAGCACACAATCAGCTATGAGGTACGAGATCCTTCTCTTCTGCTCGGTTTTTCGGAGTCTGACCTCTGCTGTCCTGACACAGGCTCGTGTCCTGAAACGCACCTTCCTCAAGCTGCGCTCTTAACTCGAGGCAGTATTAACTCACTGCACCAGGAACAAAGGAATAGGTTTGGTCGGTCTTCAAAAATCGGTCATTGCTGCCGCCCGTATCTGAGAGGCGCCAACTTCCTCTGCGGCTTAGCAGCGCTGCTTACTACTGTCGAGTCTATCATACACGGCGCAGCGCTTGCGTGTGCCGTCAGCACTTGAGCCGTGGCACTGCCTTAAAACGGCACGAACTCCTGCTCGTCCTCCACCGTCGCGTACAGCACGTCCAGGACAGACAGCCCGAGCATGTTCGTCTGGGCGTTGTTGGTCTTGGCGAGCTCCACGCTGTGCACCAGCTCCTCGATCGCCTCCAGCTTCTTCACGTAGAAGTCGCGCTCATCACTGATGCGCTGGAGCTGCCCCCCCACACCGCCGACGTCGTCAGCCACCCGCCGCCTGCACCTCAAGCAGCTCCCCGTACCTGCTGCTGCAGCTCACGGACCTGCGCAGCGAGCTGGTCCTGCTGCTGCACCGCCGCCTCGTTGCGGATCTGCATCGCCTCCATCGCCTCCAGCACCGCGGCGTAGTGCGCCGCCCCCGTCGAGCACAAGCGGCTCGAGCGGCGTCTCGGCGTGGACCCCGTCGGCTTCGCAGCTCCGAACATCCCCGTTGAACTCTGTCGAGCTCGGCACCGCCTCGGGCCTTTCTCGCGCTGCGCCAACGTCGGCCCTGCGGCGTGCTGCAGGTTGCGCCGCCTGGGCGGAAATGGGTACACCACGTGCGCCCCGGGATGCTGCCATGCCTCCCACGTGGTGTGGCGCACACATCATCCACACACACTCTCGTCCTTCCATGTGGTCCACTCCTCTTCCATGTGGTCCACCCCAGCTGCTCCCGCGTGGTGTGGCGCACACCGCCGCCGCTCGCACACACTCTGCGAGTGCGCATTCTCGGGAAGAGGCCGCCGGCCGCCGCCACCATCGACGACTGCGACGCGCCGGCGCGCGGCGCGCGCAAGAGGCCGCTGCGCGAGCTGACGCACCCGTGGACGCGGCGCCAGATCCGCATGGACGACAAGGAGAACGGGCCGCCGCCGGCGCTGGAGGCGCTCGCGGCGCAGCTGCCGGCGCCCACGGAGCGCTGCGGGGGCGCGGGCGGCACGCAGCTGCTGCACTTCGGCGAGTCGGCGCGCTCGCTGTTCCTGCTGGAGCGGCCGTCGGAGCGCCGCCTGCGCCTGGTGCTGGCGCTCAAGACGGCGCCGCGCTCCGTGGCGCGCTGGCTCGAGCTGCTGCGCTGCCCGCTGCACGGCCAGCCGGGCAAGTACAACAAGCTGCGGCTGCTGCGGCGCGCCGTCACGTGCGCGGACTCGCCGGCGGCGCGCCAGAGCGCCGCCTACACGGAGATGTGCATCATGTTGGCCAAGCTGAGCGAGTGAGTGCGCGCGTGCGCGTGGAAGAGCGCGCGGACGACTGACGACGCGCTGGGTGTGTGTGTGTGCTGCAGCTCGGAGACGGGCGTGCGCCAGAGCTTCCAGGAGATGAAGCGGCGCGGCGTGGGCCTGAAGCAGCCGCTGCTGTACGAGGAGGAGGCGGCGTTCGAGTACGCGGCAGGTGCGTGGCGGGGTCGCGAGGGCGGCGAGCCACACGCGCCGTGCAGCTCCGTTCTGAGTGTCGTGCGCGCGCGCTCTCTCTCTGTACGAGCAGGCAAGGGCGGGAACTTGGACGCGGCCGAGGAGATCCTGGAGCGAGGCGTCAACAATGACGCGCTGACGGCGGCGCAGAAGGACGAGCTGCTGAAGCGCATCGTCGCCGGGAGAGCGGGCTGGGTCGCGGCGTTCTCAGGCTCGCCGCAGGAGCAGAAGGTGCTCGCGCTGCGCTCCAGGATGCAGGCGCTGAGGAGGGCGCAGGACATGGCCAGGTCGGAGGATGGACCAGCTGCGCGGAGTGCCGGCATATTGGCCACCACCCCCCGTGGGTTGACTGGCCACGCGACGACCCCGCGCCACGCACCGATGGCAACAGCGGACACAACTCCGAGCAACCAAAATCGAGGACGGGAAGACATTGCGTCGGCGCCGCCGCACACGCCATCTAACGCGATTGATGTGTTGAATACGACTCCTGTCAGTCACGACCGTCAGGGACTAGGCTTCCCCTCGACCGTGTCTAAAGTACCGCGCAACGGGAACAAATCGCCGTTGCTCACAACACCTTCGCTCTCGACAAGATCAAGCCTCAAGTCGCAGTCTACATCCAGAAAGACGCACCATCCACCTTTACGATTTTCTACGCTTGGTATGGTATTCCCTGCTTGATGCACTCCCTGGTTTGTGTTCCTAAGAACCCCACTCGTGGTCACAGGTGGACCGCCACTTCGAGTGATCGCCTCGAGCAGTTACCAAAGTGATGATGACGACGATGACGCTATGATGGGCAGTCAAGCAACCCCGAAAAAACCCAAGACGATGGACCCAGTCAAGGTTCGTCCTAATGTTGCACCTTGAAATTACCACCTGCTGGTTAACCCGTGTCGACTTTACTATTCGTACCCAGGAGGTTGCTCCGGACAAACATAAATCACTGATGATCAAATCAGAAAAGAAAACGAAGACAAAAATTGACGTGGGTGAGATCGCCCATATTCTGTCCTGGGACCCAAAGAAGACCAAGAGTCTTCAAACATCAACTGACCCGGCAGAAAAACAGACTGGAGCTGGAATACCATCTCCAAATTCTGTGGCAGAAGTGTCACCCGAAAATGATGCCCCTGTACCAGCACTAAAGACGACAAAAGTGGCATCACAACAGGAACGTAATCCCGTCGCAGTACCGGCAAAAGTGGATGCATTTAAGAGCAAGACAGCCGCTCCTGAACAAAAGTACCCCCCTGAAGCTCAAATACCAGTGGACATGGTGATGGGAGCGCGAATACCGAAGACCAGTATCGTAGAGCGTGTTGAACACTACCGTTCCCCAAAGCGACTGCAGCTTGATCCAAGTCTGGCCGTTGATATGAGCTCTCCAAGTTCCGTATCGTCTTCGTCGTCCCCCCCCATAGCTGCTATGGTTAACACCTCGTCTCGTGATGCCTTAGAGTCTTTGACTAGCCGAGTTGTGGTACGTCCGAAGTTGTTTTTTCTTAGTAGACAAATTTTGCTGATGATTTTGGCTGTGATACAGGTGAATGGACAGAAGTACATCAAACTGGAGCAGATCGGAAGCGGAGGGAGCAGCAAGGTCTATCGAATGCTGGGCCCGGACCTTAAAATTTACGCGTTGAAAAAAATTAAGCTGAAAAAGCTTGATTCGCTGAGCATAGCCCAGTACACAAATGAAATCAACCTGCTGAAAAAGTTGCAAGGAAATCCGCACATTATCAAGCTTATCACAGCTGAGCAAGATCTGAAGCAACGGCAGATTAACGTGGTATGCTCTCTCAAACCAAGTACTTAAGTATGGAGGTTGAAGTGCCTTGCGTATTTAATCATTCATGCTATGTACGACAGATAATGGAGCATGGTGAGATCGATTTAAGCGAGCGACTACGCAATTTAAAAGGCGGCATGGACGAGAACTTATTGCGGGTGATCTGGACACAGATGCTGCAAGCTGTAGATGCAATTCACAGCCAAAGAATTATTCATGGTGAGTTTAGTGACATGTTCCTATCAGTGCTCGTGTACTCACAATATTGTTTTTCCCCAGGCGATTTAAAACCGGCAAACTTTTTGTTTGTGAATGGCGCGCTCAAACTTATTGACTTCGGTATTGCAAAGACAATCTCGAACGACACTACAAACATTGAACGCGACAGTCAGATTGGTACCGTGAACTTCATGTCCCCAGAGGCAATTCAAGGTAATACATTGCCCGATGGGCAGCGTGATCCTGAAGGAAAAATGAAGGTGCGCCTGAAGCTCTGTCGTTGCAAGGTCCAGTTCCTGCACTTGCTTACATCGCACACGTATATGAATGATCAGGTTGGGCGTGCAAGTGACATTTGGTCGCTTGGCTGCATTTTGTACCAGATCGTGTACTCAAAGCCCCCTTTTGCCGATGTGCACAGCATCATTGAGAAGTTTCGCTGTATTATTGACCCATCAGTATCTATTCCTTTCCCGGCACTGAAAAACAAAGATTTAGAAGACGTCATGCGCTCCTGCTTGCAACGTGATCATCGCTGTCGACCATCGATCAATGGTGACGATGGCTTGCTCAACCATCCATTCCTGAGAAGTGCTGGTACAAACACCGTAGTGCCATCAACGCCTACTGTAACGTTGGAGAACGCACCCCAGGTTCTCACCCAGCTTGGCGATCTTCTTCGCTCCCAGGGTGTAGCTACGAGCCATGTGAACATGTTCATGTCAATCGGAGAAGCTGGCTTGCGCGCCTCCACTGGTGAGGTTTTCCACACCCACCGCTACCTATACAACACACAAGAGCGGCAGACAGATATTTAATTCTTCAGAGATTTGATGGTGCTAAAACCAAATGTTGGACATTGATTGCAATGGTTATGCTATGCTTATCGGCTTCGCTGCTAGAAATTGTGGTGATTGTACACTAACACTGAATTTTGAGAAATGACTTGTAGGCGTAATTTCGTAATACAGAGCAATGAATGAGCTGATCTGAGGAATCGACTACGAGTTTTTCTTAACCCGCGAGTCGATGCATACGGCCATTACGACGGTGGACATTAAAGAATAAAGAACTTAGTTTTGATCCTTTTCTCGATCGCCCAGGACTCGTTTCGCCTGTGACAATACGTACTACGGTACTTAGCCTGGTCGAAACAGATGCTGTTCGTCTGAATTCACACCTGACAACACCCTTAATTAACCCCAAAGATGTGGGAAATGCAGGGGTTGGTTGCTGGCTGCTGACTAATCATGGAAAGGCTCGTACGTCATACAGTAAACAATTACACGACTGACCTACCAAACAATAATGGACACTTGTTGATGATTCCATTAGTCGACATGCTGCTTCCATCTGCTCGCACCTGTGTAGCTACCACATCTAGTTTCAGGGAACTTCATCGCAGCGGCATACCACCGCTCCATCATTTCGGTCGATGGAGCAAGCGGCTCCTGTTTCTGAACTCAAGACATACATCTCGGTGATGGACTGAGGGGTATTGGCATTGTGCTAAATATGGGGGTTTCAAAATTGGCGTTATTGAGGACCCGGGCTCACAAACACGAGGGGAGACGCAGTTCGGAGGAGTGCGTGCGTGATTACACTTACGTATGGATAGGGCACCACCCACGTAAATGCTATCACTGTATCGCTCGGTCGACATTCGCCCACTACTCATGCCTGAAAAAGTACCTGTGTGATTCACCCATGAATGTAGTTTAAGTTAATCACCCAGGGTGATAAATAGATTCTCCTTCTTTCCGATAAAGTCCTGCATTATTGATGGATTATGTAAACACGTAAGCTACTTAAGAGAGCTGTGGTGCTAAACGATACACGAAGCTTTATTGGTGAGGTAAATGCCAGGACCTCACTGTTGACAAACTTATTATCGGACCGCTTTACCTTGCAACCAGGAAAGCTCCCAGCGATCTTCTTTTTATGTTGCAGCAACTCGAGTGAAAACACTAAACCAACTCACTCACCAAGGAATATTTTAGTTACTTTACCCCAACTGCTACAGTAGATGAAACAACATATCTCAAAGCTCTAGAAAAAGAAACCGATCAACGTCTGGGCGGAGCCCCCTACAAGCATGGAACTCTGTTTATGGATTTGTGTAGAGCACATTACTCTGATTTACATTCTGAGTTAAGCTCTTACTTCTCCGGTCCGGAAAAGAATTAACAGTTCATAAATCAATGCGTATCAAAAAAAAAATTCCTGTATCGATGCTGCAAAACCTGCATTCGAAAGCTTTGAGTGTGGGCTTGACTGCTCTATTTTTTTACAAGCGCTTAGCGACACGCAGTACCTAACTATCACGCTTGCAGTGGAGGCACCACGACCCCTATAAGTTTTTTTCGCAGTGTCGCTGTTTGGTGGAATTATCAAAAACGAAAATTATGATGGTAAAGTGCATCAAACCGTTGTTTTATTCGACCCCGCGGTTTCGTGAAAATAGCACTGCCTTTTCGTTATTTTAGCAAGCCAAGCCGTGAGTGGTTAGATTGATATACGTCATATCAGTGTTCGAATCGCATCTATTTCAGCCAATATAACAAGCCTCAATATTAGACCTATGATTTATCAAATTATGAACTATGCATTAAAGAAACTGAAGTGCACTACACAAAATATGTTTAATACCACTTTCTACCACAGGTGGCTCACATGTCAGCGCTGTCGGAGATGCACTTGACAGCAGCCCACGCCGCTGTCTATAGTGCGAGAGCTTGTACCACGCTTTAAGCGGCCGTTCACGGACCGCTCAGCGAGGAACAGCGCGATGGCTTGCCGCGTTTCATCTGGGATGTCTGCTGTGCCCTTGGTTCGACCCATTGCTTCTTTGTTGTGTCGACCGGATAGTGACTGGCTCCTGGCTTCATTTGTGGCGGCGACACCTCCAGATTATTGCTGGGGATAATTATTACCACCGGCCACAAATACATCAAAAATTATCGCCACCGGCCCAACTTGAAGTTAGTAACGAAAGAGTCTGATAGTATCGTATGGGACGGGCCAGGGAAGGCGAGCAAAACGTAGTGTGGCCGCGTTCAGTCAAAGGAGTGCAGTCAAAGGAGAGCAGCCAAAGCAGCTCAAGCTGAAGGAGGCATGTATTGGTATCACCGACGCTGTCGCTTGGAGCTGGCCGCGATGTAGTGCTCTGTTCGCTTCGTCGCTGGTGCTGCGATCGTCAGCGCAGGCTCCGTTGCTTGGTAGGTCCTCACGCACGAAGGAATAAGGTTGAATTGCTATCTTACACACGGTTGGTGATATTTGAGCACAGAATCTGTGCTGTGAAGCAACGCGTGTTGCTACGGGTACAACACTCTATCGCAGACCGCTGCTCAACGGAGGGATGGTCTTTCTAACTTCTCTACTGTTATCCTTGTAGTGATCGAAGATGTTGCGAGCATCTCGGCTGGCTGGAGCCGCGAGTGCTTATGCTATCGGCTTTCGCGAGCTGCGTCGCGCCTAACGTGAAGTCACCCAGGTAATTGTATGATGTAATGATGATGCAGCGAGGTTGAATCTAACTTATTTTGTTCTTTATCGATAAGGATGGCGAGGTAACAGTACTTCACGGTGCTGTTGGTAGTAGTACGTGGGGTTACTGATACATTACTGATACATTGAAAAGTCTGTGAAGCACGACGTGGCGCTTCGGCTACTGCGCTCGATCGCAGACCGCTGCTCTACAGAGATATGGACTAGAGTAAGTTGAATCTACTGCTGCTCAATGTATACGCACCTGCATGCCCCACGCCGGATCTGCAACTCTATCGAAGTTACTAACGGTCTTCTTAACTTCTCAGCTTCTATCGTTGTAGTGATCAAAGCTGTTGCGAGCATCTCGACTGACTGTAGCGACATGCGTTCATGCGATCGGCTTTTACGGGCTACGTCGTGCCTAAAGTGAAGTGATTCAGGTAATTTTGTGGTATAATAATTATGTCGTGACGTTGAGTATAACATGTTTTTTTTCTTTTCTCTTTAATGATAAGGGTGGCGAGGTAATTGCACTTTGCTGCTGCTACTATCCAGTGACATGGGATCACTGACAACTTGTAAAGTCTGCTGTTGTGTACTCAGGAGCAAGGGACGGCTCAGTGTTTGAATGATCCTTTGCTTGATCCGCATGTGGGGGGGGGGTGAGCGGTGTGGTAATAAAGCCCAGTGCCCCCAAACCCGGAGAGAAGGAAGCACGAAAGCGTTGGGGAGTCCCAACAACCTGGTTTTGTATGCAAGGTACCGGATTTATTAATGAAAGTGATTAGCTTCATCTAATCTAGCTTCGTATGCATACAACTTTTGTAGGGAACTCCAAAGTCTATGGATTCTCGCCCGGCTAAATCAGAAGCTGTACTCGCTCACGATACCCAGGTTTTCTGCTCCAGAGTTGACAAATGCGCTGCGCTGTCGCAGTAACCCGAGAGGCCAGCTTCCAACGACGTAAATTGCAGGTTGGACGTTGCTGTTGACATTTCCCTCGGGCTGGTTGGGGCATTTCGCAGCATTATGACCCTCGGTTTTGCCACATCGACCGCACGTGCTTTTCGTCCGCTTCCTTTTCACTTCCGCGCGGATTTCACTGGCAAAGTGTTCGAGCATCTCTGCAGCGATTACAACTCGCTCACCACCCTGTCGTTTTGGTTTTTGCGCGGGCTTTCGTGTCGACGCAGACGCTTTTGGTTCACCACGACTCGGGATGCGTTTTTCACGTGCTGCTACGTCCGGGGGGGGGTGCGTGCAGAGGAACCACCAGCTTGATTGTAGCGCGGTGGCGGTCGAATGTTGCAGTCCGGAAGAAGAGCAGGCAGGAATGGAAAACAGATGACAGTGCTCTGAAAGTCTTGGGCGTACGCAGCAACCGTGTACGCGTGGTGGTAGAACCGGAAAGCACCTGAAGTTGATGTACGCTTGCCGTTTTGACTGAACACGGCTGCTACAATGTGACGACAAGGAAAGTGAAGTTGCTGGCGGTCAGCACAACGCGTGCAAGCTCCACTGGTCAGGTCGACGGTGAAGGTACGCCATTGTTTTGCTCCTCTTCTTCTCCACTTCGAGCATGAAATTCCCCCTCATCTTGGTCTAACTTATCCATGCTTCTTACCAGGTCATTCACTAGGTATATGGAATCCGTGCTTTTCCTCACGGTGCAGGCTGCAGCACCCCAGACTTGCTTGTCAAACATAGCTTTTGTACGGTGTGTGACGGTGTGCTTTGCGGCTAACCACTTCTTGGCTTTCTTTTTCATATCGTTCAATGTTTCAACAGCCAGATTGCAGAACAGCACCAGAGCTTCCATGACTCGACAATCCCGGACTCCGCCCAAGAGGAGTGCATTGTTTTGCCCCTCCACTGCGCTCGTGGTCCTGCCAGCGAAGAGAGGGCAAAATGCACCATACGATCGTGCTTGTTTCCATTGTACTTCAACGGCGGATATTTCTTCGGGGTCAAGCGCACAATTGCCGAACTTCGTCCAACATCCAGGGTGCAGTGCACGCAAGTACTCTGCCGCAGACTGAGTCTGCCTCTGACCATTGACGCTCCGGATACGCACCCCGGGGAACTGCTTTTCAACCACAGCCAGGGCTTTATTGTATTCGTCCAACGTTGTCGTTGCTTGAAGACGAAAAATCAGCCCCTTGATATTGTCGATGTTTGGCTCAACTGCGCGAAAGTGGCTGCAAACGTTGAAGTAGATGTGCCAAGCGCAAAACTTAAGGTTGATAGGGATGCCAATCTCGTCCTAGCGTACTTGAGCGTCACGGTTGCTTGCCTCTATCCGTGAATGTTGCTCTGTCATGTAGCTTGATCCCCGCAGCAATGCAATTAGCAAAGAACCATTCGAAGTTCTCAGCTGTCTCTTTGTGAATAAATGCGATCGCAACATGAATGTTGGCCCAGTTACCATCCTTGCCAATGACCAACAAGCACACACCATTATACTGTTTCGAGCACAGGTACCCAGTTGTCTTGAGCTGCCACTAGCGCACTGAAACTCAGGAACAACCTGAAGAAACGCCCTTTAGTATCCTGCTGGCAGCAAACTCGGGAACCAGAATTGAGCCGCTCGAACGACCGCAGGAAAGCTGGGAGTTTAGCGTAGCTACCATCATCTCCTGTCATCATTTTATTTGCTTTGGCTATTGCTCTGTATAGTAAAGCGGACCGGTCGTCCACGTTCTCGTTGTCCACCACCTTCAACACCGAGGCCACACGAGCACGTGCGCTGCTTAGGCCTTTACAATGGCGCTTCTAAACCCGGTAGTGTTGCCAGGATCTCAGCGGACGCCTCACCAACAGAGTCACAGCTCGGCGAATGCACCAGTTCTGCCGAACTGACGAACCAGGCACCCTCAGGACAGAATGCGAGCTTCTTGTTGGCACGTTTCGTCGACCTCTTCTTACTCAAAGAAACCTCCCAAGTACAGAACGCCTCCGACTTGCATCCCCATACATTTTTGTGACCGGAATGTCCTATCTGCACGATGGACTTGTTCTCGTTGAAGGCGTATGCGCGGAGAAACTCAGTAGCGGCTGGAGCCGAGGCAAACACGTCGTGTATCTCAATTGTCTCTCTTCCTAACTGCTCGCGTAGATTTACCTTGCCTGTTTTCATTCTCGAAGAAAAGTGTGGCTAATAATCCACACCAAGGTGAACCCGTCCTCGAAGTGGCCGCCTTGTGCCTCGACGGTGGCGTCATTGCGGACGGAGCAGTCGAGAGGCCTTTAGTCGCTGTGTATTTTCGGTGTTCGTGTCTATATAAAGCGACTAAACGGACTGTCCATCATGCACTGTCTTGTGACCACAAGATAAGACTGACGGGCTAAGACGCAAATAACGGATAACGCCAAATAGTATAACCCATACTATTGAATTGTATACTTATGGAAGACGTCAAGGTATAAACTAGGAGAGGGTATACTATCAAGCTTGTCGATGACGTCAACGACCGAGAGGTCCACAAACCTACCAACAAAACTAGCGCAGAATGCAGCGCGCGGCCACGATATTGCAACGGAGGGCCCCGAGAATAGTGCTAAAACAGACACAAGTGGTGACGACACCAGCGGCCGTCTGTTCGCGGCAGCAGCTACTGTGTTATATATACAGTACGTCGTTGATCGACTATCCTACCCCCCACTTCGACCAACAGAGTCGGTGTTCCAGCGCCTTCGAGGCCAAGGTTAAAAGCGATACATTTTTAAATGAGTATTTTTGCTTCCACCAATAGCTGACCTGCGCGGCGGGAAATTTCAGCCTCGCTAGTTTTGACAGTGGTCAGCAGCAATTTCGTCGGAGCGTGATGTTCGATCTAGGCAACGCCTTCCTATCAGCCATGGTTTTGGTGACGCGAGTCGGGGACATGGTTCGGTTAGGTGGTCTCGAGGTAGTTGGCTGTTAGTGGAGGTGAAGTTAGTGACAGCTGAAAAATTGTTGTGGTAAGCGACGTGATAGGAAGATTGCCGTGGTAGTTGAGGTATACAAATTGGCGTCGGTACAGAAGCTTTGTTTGCTCGCTAAACTCGATCATATTTGAGAAGAGGCATTCAATTCGGAAAGGGTACACTACTTGGCATTATCCGTTAGGAGCACGAAAATAGGGTCGCTTACTGCACCCTTCTTCAGAACAAAGCTGCTGAAGATCTGGATTAGGGTGATATCGACGGGTCCCACATATGCATTTTAATACATTTTTTCCAATCAGTATTGTTTTGTGCAGTTCTTTAACAAAAATAGAGCAGAATCTAGATGTAATGGGGCCACGCTGGCCGGGGACCCCCCCCCCCCTTCTCGGAAGAAAGAGATCTGACAGTCAGTGACTGATTGCTCTCCCTGGTGTGTTACACACCAACTTTGTGTGACATACCAGGACCCCCGGATATAAGATTCCGTAGGGAGCGCCCTCACCTAGTCGTATTCCTGATTCAAGGTTCACCCATACTTAAGAGGTTAGAGGTCACTCAAGTCAGTCATTTCAGATACACAAGGATTCAGTATACAGATAGAAAGCAGTAGATAGACACCTTAAAAGAAGTGTTATTAATGCAGTTCAGTTAGTAATATACATTTTTGGTGTTTTCGAGAAAAACGCGTCTGACGTCAGACCATCCGATTTCGTACATAACTAAATATCCCAGAAAACGTATTCCTGACAGAGCAAATTCGGTTAACCAACCATAGAGCAAACACGCCCCAACGACACCACCGCTCAATCTGCTCACGGCTGCATTACTGACTCAGCCGATAGGGGATGAGAGGTGTGCGTGAGCTCTGATAGTGAGTGGGCTGACATTGACGACTTTTCTGTTGCGTCGATCGTCGGCGACGAAGACTACGAAACACATGAGAGCTGCGAGGATGTGGAGGAAAGTGACGAGGATCTAAGTCTCTTTTTGTTGGGCGAGTCGGTAGTTGAGCATGCATCTCTACTGATACGAGACGACCCTTGTGAACAAAAATGCTTGAAGGACAAGGAGTCAGAGCTGGGGAACTTTCTACAGTCTGTTTCCGGGATGGAGAAGTCCGAACGTATCACCAGCATTATGACGGCTCTTGGTGTGCTGGTGCAAACCGATACTGTCAATTATCATCGTGGAAGTGGAGCCCGCAATGATTTCCTACCTCTGGTAGGAAAGGTGTATACCCTCAGCTTCTGTGCCAGTTATGGCGTTACGCTTGTGACTGTGCAGGGGAAAACGGAGCTGCTGCTGTTATCTCTTTAATTGTGAAGCGTATCCCTTTGGAGGATGACATTTTAATGGATTTTAAGTCTGCGCTGACTAAGCTGCACAAACCTTTAAGTGTAGTGCAAAAGGGCCATGTCTTTTCTGCAAGCAAGGATGCCCCTGGCGTCACCACGTGCAACAGCTTCCCAGATGATGCCTGTTTAACAGAAGACTTGCGGCGCAAAATTGACAAGATAAAAATCCAAGAATCAAGGTGTCACTGATGTTTTACAAGTATTTGACGCCTCTTCCACCCCAACAGCCGAATGCCGAGAAGATTGACCAAATGCACCGCAAAGAACGTCCTTTGGTACCGTTAGAGCTCCAAAATGATCCTCTTCAACCTCAGCTCCTACCGATAACGAAGCTGCACAGTCGAAGAATACGAAGCGTGCTCGAATAAATCGCAGAGCAGATATGACACTGGTAGTGAAATGTGTACAGGATGAGAGACAATATGCACCTTTTGTAGAGCAGCTCTAGCTAGCCGTGAATGACATCGAAGACACATCAGCACAGCAAAAGGAGCCGTACGACAAGACCAACATTACAAAGAAGAGGGACACGTTTTCGTAAATCGCTGCCATAAAAAATGATACTAATTGCAACGAAAAGTGCAGTACAGTAATTTGCGTGCTCAGCGAACGGGTGAAAGCCTATATATTTTAAGAAGGCATGTACAGTGCTTTTCTCGTCTTTTGGCCAGTCTGACCTCAAAAGGTAGGTCCTTAGCTTAGCGGGGTAGGTTTAAAGGCCCGATTTGCACGGTCCCCATAAGAGAATTAGTTTGATTGGGATCCAGTCAACACAGTAAGTAATGCCTCGGAGGTCCTTCGAAAGACCTCAGACGTAGGCTAACCAGTACCTTTTTAGGATCTACTGACCGAATTGCCAAGGGTTTCCGGTCAAATAGTCCTTTGTGAGACCTCTAAGCTAGTACAAAGCTAAAGCATCTACTGCTCGTAGTAAGTGTTATTGGCTGTAGCCTGGTCAATTAGGAGGTCTCTTCGTAAGAACACTCCTCCTACGTAGGACCCTAATTCGCAGGGCGTTTTAGCAGATGGGCACAATATATTGAGTTGTACCACACTTTGAGGCGAAGTACTGCTTTAGTGAACATTGAACTTGCTATTCCGCCAATCGAATACGCCATTCTAGAATTCCACCAATCCGCTATCGTAATCAAACCCCTAGAAAGATATCTTCCTGCCTGACTTCAAGGCGGGAAAGCTGGCAGAAAATATGTAGTCTGAATAGGGAGTCGCTCGGTGCTGAGTGCTGCGGCATTATCACATTTGATTCAATCTAAGCAAGTCCAATCATGATAATTTCACCTCTACGCCCGTCCCAGAAGCGCTCCCGCCTGACGAAGCAGCAATAGCTTTATAGCTTTCTGCTGAGACTATTCAACACTGCTGGCTGCAGTCAACTCTCATTGCGAAGACCGACATGAATTTTATTCTGCATTATGTTAAGTCAGTATTCTGGCCCATCGAGTGACATACTTAAAACCTTTATAAAGTATAAACTTGGCGTAGTTTGTATATATCAGGTGTTTGCTGATTACGGAAATTACAATGAATCAAATGATACTTACATCATCATGCACAACAAGGGAGCCTGTTATAGGCGCTCTAGGCTAAGTTACAGAAAAACAAAAATACTATCAGATCCGCTGTTCAATTTTAATGACAACAAACCAGTAAAACTATTTTGCATTTTTTAAATCTCGGAGATAATTGTTTTCAACTGCTCGTAGCTCAAAACCTGATTCGACACCACATAGTAAACGAGGGCTCGAAGTGACCGCAAGACACTGAATTTCAGCGTGGCGTGCTCAGTTTCAAAAGTAATAAGATACATATTAGTATCATTTTGTATGATGGGACCTCATATCATGATTCAAGCCCTTTCGCATGACACGTGGTCAAAACGAGCCTAGTAATTGGCTATACTATATTGATGTGCAGTACAAGAACGGTGTAGCAAACGCTGCATTCCAACTTCCCTGCAAAACCGTGATTCCTAACAGTAACGACGGGACAACCAAGGTCCTATATAAACGATAATCATTCGCCAAAGCTACTCTGAACTAAATTCTCACTTTAGTTCTCTTCCTTCTCCTCATCCACACCCTCTGGCCTACGCTTCTTGACGAAGAGGATCTTATTCTGTAACTGCGGCGTGGCTTCAAGAACGCTGCATATATGGGAACCGGCTTGCGACGATGTTGCATCGCGCTTTGTGCATGATGAACGCGTTCACCATGGTTAGATCCACATTAGTGCAACATACACTACTGGATACATTCGGGTGAGCAACATTGTAGTGTGGCCACCATTCATATTGAGAACCAATACTATTGGTAGAAAGCAACACATATCTACCAATCAGGATCATACATTACGTCAGAGATTCTGCCAACCATTCGTTGACAGAGCCTCTCTTTATAGATATCAGGTTTAGGAGGAAAAACCAAAGTTAACACACAATTCAGTTCTCATTTTACCGTAAAGGTTATTAATTGTCTTTTTAATTTAGATCTAATTATACTTGCGGAGCCAAGTATACTTAATCTAAGATTATTGCACCTACGCTTCCTCGTACAAGTGCGCACACGTGTAAGATAAAGTAGTGAGCTAAGTAAGCCACTACAGATCAAGACGAAAAAAATGTCATATAATACTTCCTATGGTAGATAGTGACTTGCATATGTTTTTACTGTGCGGCCTTGCCGAACTCAAGGAAATAATAATATCAGATTGAAAAAATACAGTTGCCGTGGTGTTTAGGCTTTAGACTATAGGAGTCCGTTGATAGAGGTCGTACGGACTCGTACCCAGACTCGGTGAGTATACGTCTTCCTAAGACACACGCTACGGCAGCCCCAATGCAACGGAGGACGTGCAGAAGATTCTTGACTACAGCACGTTGTGCAACAGCCTCCTCGTTGACGTTCGCCTTCTTGTAGTAGATTTCAAGCCTAATCAAGAAATAAACACAACACCATCAGCATCATTCTAAAAAACCCGCTGAACATACAGAAGGTATAACGGATATCTGTTAAAACCCATTCCGTACCTAGCCTAATACGCGGTCTCAGCGCAGCATGTCAAGTAGAATTTCATACACCACTTGCTGAGCTACATAAACATGATCTGGCGCGCCGGGTTACGGCTGTGCCGGATTGGAACAATCTCTTCGTCTAACGGGATGAAAACCCCCATTCGATACCCACGGAAGAACTTTTTCTGAAGTGTTTGAATGGCAGGTCTGATCTTGAAAACTCGGTCACCACTATCAGCTTTCCTGGTATTGCAGTTGAAGTGGAGGTAACGCGCGATATCGTTGAAGTGGCCACGAGTGATGGATTGCTCGAACGTCCCGCGTGACAGAGCTCCTTCAACCTTGGATCCAGTGGTGACTTAGACTCTCACGACGAGGTTCCAGAGATCATGCAACCAGAAGACCAATGAATCGCACGAGCTCGTAAGGCTGTAGCCCTTCAACTTCGTCCTGTTCTCTTCGACAGAGAGGATAATGGCGGAAGGGGTGGTCTCACGTCTTACACGAGCTCGCGCTCGCATTCCCTACGCAGTCTTGTCGATACTGTCGGTGCGGTATGTATTCGCCTCCGTAACAATCATCCACCAAAGCCCTTGGGCAAGAAAAAAGCCAAATGTTGCTAGCAGGCCCTATGCATACGCAAGGGCAGCTTTTGTAATGCCCGGTGGGCCATCATACAGCGATATAGGATCGAGGAAAACTTGGCCGGAGTGTTGTTCGTCAAAGGTATCCCAACCATCAGCCTGCAGCCGAACAAACTCCTCATCAATCAACTCGAACTCCACTAAAAGTTCGTCGACGTCAAGACCCCCCTTCCTTCGGACTCATCATCCCTTCGGCTCACTTGCGCAGCTGAAGTACTATCTGTTGCAATTGTACACTTCGCAGTCTAGTTGTGCAGCTCTGTATCGAGGCACGTGCTTGCTGTGGTGTAGTTGCTGTGTGTCTGGTTGTTCGAACTTTATGCGGAATCCAGAGTTCTGATTGGCTGAGGGAAGGCAACTTCAACCTTACCTTATTTATGCGATTAGCAACCGGATACACAGTTACTTTTTGCCCCCCCGGACGTTTAAGTTGGAGTTAGAAGCCAGGACTTCGTACAGTTGTAGGTAAAACATGGTAGAACAACTAGTGATAGGTAGTTTTGCTTAACTCGAAACTCGATCTAATTCACTTTCGGATTTCTTTCCTAACCAACACTCGACTACCAAGCCTCGTTCGCATAATCTCAAGTCCATCGTCGTCTGGATCTCTGTCGTTCTCGTCGAGCAGGGTGAATTCTTCGTTGTCTTCAGCGTCAGAGTTGAGTTGCTCGAACTCAATAGGCTCCTGGGTCCAGCGGACACTTCCATTTTCTCACTGCAGAGTAGACGCCTCATTCATTCTTCGAACTGACACCATGACGAAGTTTTCTTGTGAGATTCATCGAACGCCAAGTGAAAGAAGGCACAGAAGGCTCGCTCACAGAAAAACAACGCAAACACACGAGTTCGATTACATATATTCCCAGAGTTTTTGTTTATATCACGCTAAAGCATCGATATTAAAGCCGCACAAGGTCGGCTAAAACAATCAATTCCTCCTGGTGGTAAGTAGTACAAAGCTGATCGACTACAAGCGGGTAGAGGAAGATATGTTTTTGGTAAAGGATCAAAACGCCGAGCGAAAGATAGAGTAACTGAAGTTCCCATCTACTTGCACTTTTTCAAATGCCCGTCCTGACGTCAATATAATACGATAATTTTTTTATTTACCGGTATACTCTCTGAAATTAATTTCAAAGTAAGGAGTGGATCCCAGCGGACGTCTGGTTTTGCAGCATCAAATAACCTGATAATTTATATATATTGAAAACATTTAGTTACGCAGGTACTGGTACAGAACCTTCACGATCCGTGACACACAATTTAGCGCCTGGCACAGTTAATAAATTGCCTGCGTGTTGCCTGTGTCGTCCACCTCAACTAAGTGCGAAGTGCGAATGTTGCGCGACAGTGCGCCAAGTATAAAAGAGCACGCATGTATTTTATCGCTGCTCGTTTGGCTGCTAGCGAGTGCTAGAATGCTTATAAAATGACGAAGAAAAACAAATAATAAAAAATTATTGCTTTGTGCAATGCATCCAAAGTGACCATCTGCCATACCATAAATCCCCCGACCCCCGACAGGCTCAGAGTCAGGACTACTCTGTGTAAAGTTTATGTATTTTATGTTTAGTTGTGTGTGGTGGTTAGATGATCTAAACTGGGATGTGAATTAGCCCAGATGCCGTACAAGGCCATTTTAGAGTGAGTATATAGACGACGCCACAGGCTGTAAAACGGCTTGTGGGCCGAGAAAAAGGCAAAAAACGAAATTGTCTGTTTTCAGCCCCAAATGGCCACTGAGACATGTGCGAGCTCCGTGGCAAATTGACATGTGAGACCCCCACCCAAAACTCGGGGTCCACTATTTTGGTGATAGTCCTTTTTACGATAGATTTTACGCGTAAATACTCCTGTTAGTGACTGGTCAGTACAGCGAACGTAGATTTAACCTCAAAGTGGGGTTATATTCAAACGGTTGGTTTCTGGCTACCGCCGAGGCTTGGGCGCTCTCACTCTTCTTTTTTTTCTGCGGCGGTCAAGTCAGTCAACCAACACAAAATGTCGACACTGCCGTTTTGTATACCTGCGTGTATGTGCGATCAGCGGCCACCACTACTGCTTGTGTGCGGTGTGCGTGCTTGTATTGAGGCTAACTTTGCTCTTTCGGAAGGAGGTTAAGCTTAGTGTTCGATGCTGCACTCAAATACGTGTTTGTGTACTCTGTAACGAGGTTAACTTTGCTGTTCCGAAAGGAGGTTAAGCTTAGTGTTCAATAATGTGATACACTTGCGTAAATGCCTGCAAATGTCTTTTAAACCTGTAATGCACCCTGTATTAGCTCATACTCTTTGCTCCCACTTTATCCTTTGGTTCTGTTCAGCGTTTTATCTTCCACAGCCTCATACTCGATGTAGGTCTTGCGGACAAGAGCACGCCTCACGCGCTCAAACCCGGCGATCAGCATCTGAGCCACGTGTTCGCGCGGCTCCCATGTTGTCTCCCAGTCGACAAGGTAGCACGTCTTCCGATTCAAGCGCTTACGGTCGAGGACTTTGCGAACAGCGTGCAGCGACTGCTCGCTCAAGTTATTTTCGGTGCCCCACTCGGCTTCGTCATCGGCTTCAGTGCTCGGACCCGGTGCTGAAATCCATTCGCGGATGTTTTGGAGTTCAATCCGACGCTTGCATCGATCTGCATGCGAGGCGAAGATGGCTTCAACAGCTTCGGGGAGGCGATTCGTCGACGCGATGGTCGCATTCATGGTAAGCCTCACGTGTCGAATGGCCTTGTTACTCACTCGAAACGTGTACTTCTTGAGCACAGCAATGCAGACCGTCTTGAACTCCTTTGCTGAGCTGATGGGGTTCTTTGTTGGCTTTGGAGCTGCCATTGCTGTGGGTGTGTTGTGCTTGGGTGTACATTGCAAAATGAGCGACAATAGACTCGGTCAACACATGAAGAATACGATGATTGGCTATCAGGAAAAGGTAAAGTATATTCATTTACAGGTATGTTTCTAAGCGGATGATGCTGTTTGTGTCTGAAGGTGCAGGGTCTTGGATACGACCTGCAGCTTGGAGCTGTTGGTAGCGTTGAATGAGGTCATTCAGAAGACCTGACTTATGCAGCTTGCGTAGACTCTTAAGGACGTTTTGGCTACCACGGGTAGTGATATCGTGCTGCTGAAGAAACGAAAGCATCTCCCGCTCCGCATTCATCCCAGTTTCATGGGCGTCATCTCGGTAGCGTGCAGAACTTTCTTCGAGTTGGAAACCTTCCCGGAGGAACAACTTCAAGAACGCAACCACAAGTTTGGCGGTGGACCTCGAATGCTTGGTTGCACTTTCCGTAGAGCTCCACATACACGGCTCCTGAATATACCAGGCAAACGAGAGGTCTCCCAAGCTGGTAGGAGTTGATGGTTTACGCTTTCGCTTGGCTGGAGGTTCACTAGCAATTGACTCACATGCGTCGTTTTGCTTTCTCTTTCTTTGTTGCCTGTTGTAGAACGCATCCTCCATTGTAGTCATGTGGGCGTCGAGCTTTTGATTAAGTTCGATTAATTGCTCAATCAACGCAACTTGGTGGCGAAACAATGGGGTTTGTGTGATGTCCGTTGCTGGTTTTTGGCTTCCACCAGGTTTGGGCGCGGAAGATGTATTCGGATCGCAGGCCAAATGTGAAGACCAAGATAGCAGTGTGTTCACAGTGAAGCCGTTTCAACGGCACATGCTTCAAGGCGCTGAATTGAGAGGCCATCCCGATTCAGCTATTTGACACAAGGGTAGTGTCGCAACAGATGTGTCATGCGAGTGTCGAGTATGCGCTCATTCACATTATACTGAACAGTTTCCAGACCAACTGAAGCTGCAAAGAGAGCTTCGGCTACGAATCGAATTTTCGCCTGCGTGTCCGAGTCAATGCTGTCCAGGGAGAAGAGCTACAACTTGGTCCGGATGACGACTCAATACTCGGACAACCTTGTGGTCTTTTGAAGGGGTGTTGAGGACATACGCGAAGGCCTCGTTCGTGGCCGTCATATTCCATGCGCCCCGGTCAAAGATCCATTGGACGCATATTCCAGCTCCGTTTGCATGCTGTGCACCACCTCGTAGGAAGGAATGCGATGTCAAGCGCTCGGAGACACCAGCACGTTCGGTGATTTTGTCAAGAATGCGGTTGACGTAGCTATGACTACCGGGAGCTCCATCACATGTCTTGTCTTGACCAGGTTGCTCGTTCGAAGATTGTAAGTCAATGAGGGGTGTAGCTGGCGCCAGAGGGACACGCGACACAACTTGATGCACGGGTAATTGGCTCAAGAGCGACGTACTTGGCGAAGGCTGTGTGGCGAGCGCAAGCGCGATAGCAAGAAGCGGACAGGTGCTGAAATCTTCGTCGGGAAACAGGAAAAGTACTTGCTCTTCGGAAGTCTTCACTCGGATAAAGCGCACGAAGAAGATGTCCCCGGAACAGATCGACAGATTGGTTTTTCGGAGCTGTGTGAGGTCTGATGCGCGCCCAAAAAGAAACCGCAGCAGGCACAGAAGTGCCGCGCATCTTGATAGTCGACGTTGGAAGTAGCGGAGGAAAATAGATATGTCATCATTTTCTTGAGAGTCTTCTTCGTGCATGCTGGAGTTTTGTTTACAAATGCCCCGGGCTCCCTTTTCTTACAGTAGCTCCGACACTTGGCCCTTCTTCAGTAGCGCTTTGTCGACGACCAGTCGATGCTGGGGGAACTGCTCCAGCAGCCAGTTCTTCGCTTGTCGACTGTACTGCATCACGGAGTGCCGAGCTAAGAACTGCCCCTTTCGCCCCTCCTTGAATGCGAGATACATGCAGAAGTTGCCCACGACTGCTTCTCAAACGAGAGGGGCGCTGTCCCGCGTCATGTACATCTCGAGGTACTTCCAGCTGACGTTCTCCTCCTTCAGGAACTTTAGAAACGAGCGTGCCACATTCTTACGGGCGCGCTTCGGGTTGGTAGGTGCGAGGTCCTTCAGGCTCATTGGAGGTGGAGTTATCGGAGCTTTCGTGTTATTTTGAAAATATGCGAATAACTTAAAATCTGTAGGTGGATATCAATAACCCAATCGTGCCCTCCGACTTGATCAGGTGTGGAAGAGAAGCCACCTGGATCCGGGGCCAGCGACGATTGGTCAAAATTACTAGGATATCGTAGTCTGATTGGAAAAAAATAAAAATAATATCTATAAACGCATTCAACTGGCGAAAACTCTCTACAGAGCTACAATATAGTCGGAGAGATTATGGTATTCATCCATACACCGATCACGACGCATGGATCCAGTAATAGTCGGTTCACACCCATTAGGGTTAAAAACAGTTTTGTCGGTAGATACATGGCAGGACTACCTCAGCAGAAGATATCCATTCTCATAGCTCTGGAATGGGCGTCGAACTCTTCGAACGCAGATATGCCAGAAACGATTAGAATTGCTGGAGGCATTCGGGCATTGTTAGCCCGATGGTCATTAGCCGCATTCTCTACTAAGCGTTTAATTCATTATCTCAATACATTTATATCTATGTCAACCCTGTGCGAAACTTCAAACCTTGAGGTCTTTATCAGTACAACTCTGGTAAATATGGCGGGAACTTCTGTAGCAGCAGTGGTGATGATGCTCTTAGACAATTGTTAAGAATAATAATACTGTAGTAGTACACCTTTTCAAGATCAAATTGATGATTAAAACAAGAATTGCTCAGATCAAAACTGGAAAACCTTTAATCCGGTATATTACATACAACTAATTACCTACAAAACATAATCATGATCCAACTGGCATGTCCTGCTCGACCAGAGGGCGAGCGTAATAGCGGAGAGAATGCGCTCCGAGTCACATATTTGTGGCGTACTGTATTGACGCCGCAGCTTCTTCGCGCGCGGCGAGTTCATCTCACTCGGCTCAGCATGTGCTTTCTAGTGTAGCATATCGCAGCCAATGCGTTGTGAACAGTCTGAGGCGCCATTTAGATGCCAAACTTTACCTGTAGCTCGTCCACGAGATCGAACAAGGTTAGCGGAATGTTGTCCTCCAACAGCTTCACTATGTGGTCGACGTGCTCAGGCATTATTTTGACCCGTCGAGCTACACAAAACTGCAGAGTGGCGAATGGCTAGGCTCCATGTTGTTGCAGTGCATTCGTGCTTCTAGAGTTCTAGAATCTCCTCAATATATTATGCAGGATCTGATATTAAGGTTTCACAGGTTTTCTTGTTTTGATCTGAGCAATTCTTGTTTTGATGTTAAAAATTCTCTATATGATTTAGAAAAGTGTAAGACATTTGAGTGTACTACGAAGTGAATTCAAAGTGTCCAGCACGTTGAAAGTTCTGAAGTTACTTCACATCGCCACACGCTGCCCTCCAGGAGATCCCCCCGAACCCTCGCCGCCATGCAACTCTACCGTAAGCCTAAATCGAGTTTCAGAGCTTCTTCGCGCACCTCGCGACTTTGTTATTTTTTCGGTGCACTGGTGAGCGTCTATCGCGGCGTCGTGGTCGCTATTGATAATATGTACTACATTTGGAGCATTAAAGGTTCATCCCTTCAATTCAGCTGTTATGACATCCCTCTATCAGGCACGGTGTGGTAATTACTGTTGTATGTATCGCAGGCGATGGTAATAATCCGCCATCTAAACTGGATACAAAAATGGACAAGAAGAAGTGAGCTGTAGGAGTGCCAAACTTTAGGCGATAGCAATTAAATGCATTCGTCAAAAAGTGTTTCCAAGAGCACAAACCGTTACGGCTCATCACCGCACCGCTCCATTCTCTACTAACTGTTTCCACAAACGCTTTTCTGTCCCTCATCTGCATTATCGGTAGGCTTCTTTCTGCTTCGGGGATCGTAGGATCTTGACTTGAGTTCGTGCAGAGGGGCCTTATCCGACGAGTGAGCGATATCGATTGACAATGGAGCTGAACTGCGCGTTGGTCAGACCATGGTTCAGGTGGTTAGCCAACTTAGCCGAAAATGATTCTACGGACAGGCCCCTGTTGGCCCACTTACGAAGCGCACTTTCCCCTCCGGTCAACATGTTCAAAAATTTTGCGTCTGAAAGCCTTTCTTCCTTCAAGTCATCGATACTTTCATGGCCACGCAGGAGCCGCCTAACGTTGGCCTCATTGCCAGCAACTGGGACTTGTTCTGGCGATGCCATCGACGCAACGATGGGTTTCAGACCGACGGCGGCACTGGGTACGAGGAGGGCAGTCACAGAAGCAACCAGTAGCACGTAGGAGAAGCGCATGATCAAGATTTCAGAAGACGCCTGAGAACTGAAGGGGAAATTGGAGAATGTGAACTGTTGAAGATATGTATGATCCCACCACCCATGTATATGCTACTAAATGTGCCTCCATGCCATTTGCTGGTGGCGCTTTATGGAATCATGATTATTCTGATCGTGCGTCAACAACTTTCGTACGATTGAACCTCAGTTCGGAGCAAGAGTAGGGGGCACAAGCTGCAATAACTATCGAATGCTGAACCTTGGAACAGAGGATAATACAGACATACTTCCGAACATTGCCGGATTTAATGTATTAGAGCGTAGAGGATATAGGTTCAATGAGGGCCATTGAATCTGATACGTCAAGGTCACATTGTTTACATCACGCAAATCATTTCTGATCTACCTGCCTCCTGGTTATGCCGCTCTATTTTTTTTACCAAGTAGAGTGTCTGGAGTTTTGTCGGGACAAATATCAAGCCTTCTTAGCATCTCTAGTAACTTTCCGTATTAACCTCTTCAAACAAATAATATCCTATTACAGAGGATATACTATGCTCGTGTGGACAACTGTCTGTTGGCAACTTCGTTCGCCACCGGTTATGTCATCGACTAGATTTACTACACGTGATAATGTGCCTGTGCGGAAGGACAAAGGGTGAATCGCTCAGACAAATTTACCCCAATGCTACTATCTCGCTAATATGGCAGTCCTCAATATTTTTTGAATGTCGATGGTAGTATCCAATGCCCTAAAAATGGAAGTTGTTGTTGTGGTTGAAGGGTACACCAGCGCTTGCGTCGTCGCGATGCATTTCGTAGATTGTCACTATCCAGCGTCTCTTACAACCACAATCAGCGATTTGAAAGTCTTAGGTTGAACACTACAGTGGCTATTCAATCATGCAAGTACTAAACAAGGTGGTGTCCCGTTTCGTAGCGTACGATCACTTCCTGGGATCTGGTCGGAATTTCGAATGATACCAAAAAAAGATCTCTATTGAACGTCCTGCAGGCGCGAAAGTTCTTTTATTTTTAAATACATGCGCATGTACCAGACGCACTGCCACGGACTTTCTTACTATCTGAAGCACCAACCATAGCCCTGTCAGCACCTTCAAATTATTTTGACTTGGCTAAAGTATTAGTTTTCCTTTCAGATGCCGCAAAAAGGATCCATAAAAGCAATCACTTGTGCTTGGCTTGGCTGGGCGTCCCGCTTCTCGCACTGCTCGGGTCATTGCTCGGGTTATAAAGATAGACCTCGTGGTAAGTACAATGAGGCGCTGGGCCCGCCTCAACAACTTCCACGCCCCCTGCACCCCAGACGGGGCACAGTATTGCACTCATCTGCAATCACACGTGGTATGATTACGGGACACGACCGATCTTGAGCAAGTATCGCGTGACTGTACTCTGTACTATGACAAAGATATTTGAACGTTGAGAAAAATCAAAACAGAAATCAATGACTCACATGCATCGACGAGACGCATGCCCTTTGAAAGTGAATCGGCTTTGCAAACGATTTGCTATGGAGATAGGTGGGCTAGACTACATGTAGAGCTAGACTACCAACATCTTCGCAAAGATCTGAACACTTTGCCCAAGATTCCCAAGTCAAAAGGTGGAACAGAGACGAGGAGATAATTCCTAAAAGTAGAGAGCGTTCAGATCTTTCCGACTCTGAGCATACTTTTCATTTGCTAAAATCCTCCCGCTGCTAGCCAATCATTTGCTACTCAGGTCCTGTTGAGGCGCCCCTTAGGATGACACTTTCCTTTTGACGATGGGCGCCAGCGAATACCCCTTCTCCACACCAACGGCTACCGCCTAAGAGTAGCTGTGGCCTCCATCAAGTGGCCTTTCGGGTTGTCTATCCGTGTGTTCGCTCGAAACCGCGGTCTCAAGCTCGGTATAGCAAAATGCGTGGTTTGATGGAGAGGGA
>BSXT01001591.1:0-20176 GCA_030267785.1 Phytophthora fragariaefolia
CACAAGCGCAGTGTTCGCAACAAAGTTCCCGCCATGCCACAAAGTTCCCGCCATGCTATTGGCGCCAACCAATATTAATCTTATAAATGCATACTGGAAAATATATAAAATTTCGGAGCCATTTTGAATTTGAGCGTTCACATTTTGATTTTGAGTGTTGACTTTGAGAATAACGCCGTGCAATGGTGTAGTAATACTACCTAGTAGTAGGTGATCTGTCTCGTACAGGATTGCGCTCGCTACTGAGCAGAAGTAACGTTATATTGGGGACTCCGAGCTACCTCTGTTGATCTACGGTCTAAAAAGAACGCGTGGTTGCCTCTGGACCTGCCACCGGCTATACGAGTCTGTATACGTGGTTGACATCTCGGAGGTCTAAAAAGAACGCGTGGTTGCATCTGGACCTGCCACCGGCTATACGAGTCTGTATACGTGGTTGACATCTCGGAGTGCCGGCATATACGGGGTATGGCACTTGACACCTCTGCTGGTATTAATACACTGGTACACAGGCAGATCAGTTGGCATCGAGTTCTCGTGGCAACAACAATCTAAAAAAACGTGTGAATGATCACGGCTATCCAAATCAAAGCTACGGCTGCATGAATCGAATCCACAGGGAGGACGAATACGCCTGCACGGTCTAGCATTTGTATCCACTGTGTCAAATGTACTACTACTAGTAGTACAAGCAAACCATCTATCTGTATTACATCGCTGCACGAACCAGTGCACACTATTTCACCCAAATCAACCACTTCGAAGTACTACAGTATACAACTAGTAGTAGTGTAGTACAATCTCGTATGGGGTTTGATTCACGAAAGCAGCGACAATACACAGTTAGTTCGGCAGTTTAAAGCTGTTCGAAGGCGCCACCGTTCCAGGAGTGTTGCCAGTAGTGGCTCCGAAACTCCAGCTGTGTGTGTTTTTTCCATTGAATGGAGCCGCAGTTTTCGTAGTGTTGTTTGCTCCAGGGCCAGCGTTCTGCGAGGAACCATTCGAGGATGTTGTGCTGGTAGAACCTGATGCCCCCCAACCGGCCACAATGCCGTCGTACAGAGATTTACGCACCAAATCCATGTTGGCTCCGTTTGGCTGGTACCATGGCAGTGGGGCCTTCGTGCTGAGCCACGAGTAGTTGTCATCGTATCCCCAGATCGTGACACCAACACACTTTTCCACCTGCTTGCAAGCTGAAACTGTGTTTTTGTAGACATTGGCTTGTTGAGTCTGCTCCTGAGCGGATGGGGAAGATGAGCTTGCTGTGACGTCAACTTCAGTGAGGGCAACATCCAGTCCAAGAGCAGTGAAACGCTCAAGGTTAGCTGCCTGGTCGGCCGCAGACGACGTGTCGGCGAAACCAAAGTGAGACTGAAAGCCGACACCATCAACGGCGATACCTTGGTCCAGCAGCTTCTTAATCATGTTGAGTACAGCAGTCGACTTGGCGTTAATCGTGTTGGTGTTGTAGTCATTGTAGTACAGCTTGGTCTTGAGGCCAAGAGATTTCTTGACGGAGTTCGCCGTCTTAAACGCTGTCGTGAGGAAGTCCATGCCCGTCGTCGTGTACCAGAATGACTCGCGCATCTGTGCGTTGTCGCCCATGACTTCGTTGGCGACATCCCAGGCGTAGCATGAGTCTCCAAAGTGCGTCATTACCTTGGTGATGTGGTTTTCGAGCGCACTCAGCATCTTCTCCTTGCCGAGACGCTGCACCCACTGCGGTGTCTGCGAATGCTGCAAGACCAAATCAAACTCAGTAAGCATACAGTTATTGGGGCGGGGTTATTACATCTACAACGTACCCAGGTCAATGTGTGGCAACGCACTTGGGCACCCATTTCCTTGGCGAGGGCAACGACAGCATCTCCCCCGTCAAAAGTAAAGGAACCTTGAGTTTTCTCAGTACCATCCCACTACAGTATAGCAATGCACAGCAGATTACGCAAATTAGTGCTTGGTCGGATCAAGTTGATCCAGCCGTTGATGCATACCTTCATTGAGTTGCCCGGAGTGAGCATGCTGAAGTCGTGGCTGTTTTTGAGAACTTTGAGCGCCGCGGGGTCCTTCATGTCCTGGTCCACCGCTGTGCCCATGTATTTACCTGCAGCCTTGGCCATGTCGTTCAGACCGCTGGAACCCGAATACGTGGACTTGGTGATAGTGTCGCCAGCAACCACATTGAGCGAGCAGATTCCTAGAGCAAGAGCGAAAGCGCGATTCATTGTCACTGAAGTTGTGTTCTGCTGAGCGTCGAGCAAAATGCAAAATGCATTGAGTTTGCTTGGGCTCCGCTTGACTCAAGCAGGGATTCTAGGATTGGAAGCCACATGGCAATGGTGCACCAGCCGCACTTTTACTGTTCGCAGCATTTTTCGAATTGGTAGCATGAGCTGCTCGAAAGGTACATGTAGAGGCTTGCCGCGGTGCGGAAGACATGCTCTCCGACTCAGCAACAGCGGTTATGGTTCGCGTAAATCTGCCACATACCGTGATAAATCTATGGTACCGGTTTTACATGTCCATAGTGAAATATTAACCCTTTCGCATCTGCACATACGGTACATGTATATATATAATCCACGACGAACAGTCGTAAACGGAATTGTTTGCAGCCGCATGGATACTGTACCTCACGATCCCGTTGTCGCTCTCGTAGTGTTGCGAGGCTCATACGGTACTGTATCAACAAGTCTATCGATGTGTAATTCAACTGAATCCTGCACCCCTTCACATGTCAGCAACGGCGCATGTACCGGTACATACATGTACTCGTTGCTGTTCATGCTCAGGCAGACTTGGGCTAGACACCAATACATACATGTGTTGCCTGGTGTTACCAAGTGGTGAGCATAATGTAGCTTACCACTGTTCTTTCATTCAATGTAAAATTTAGCATAGCGTGAGAGGTGACCGACCACCCAACCCGCTAGAAATATTTTCTTCGAAGTATGAAGTAACGAGTTCGATACTCAATACAAAAGCGGCATCAATAAGCACCCAACCAGACTAAATGGTTCTGAGTTTTGCGCTGAAACCTTTGCGAGCTACACATATTTTCCATCCAATATGTTGACTCGGTGCGTTGTGATAATCCTGCTGCTGAAGCAATAGCTATGTATTACAGTGTACCATCCTTGTAAAATACAATCTTTGATACTACGTAGTATGAATACAGTAACTGATCAAAATACCCTTTTTCGGTAAGTTGCAGTTAGCTAGTTCTCAAGGTTTCCGACCTGTGAAACTCACCAATTCAAAAACTTGTCAATCCGTCACGTTAGCTGCAAGCAAATAGCTGGGAACAAATTTAAATCTACAAACCACACCTAAAATGAAGAATAAATTACGCTTCACATGCTGACGTATTAGCTACTACTGCACTTAACAGCAAGTAGGCAATTCCCATCCCAGCGTGTCATATAGTATGATGCTATGCGACGGCCATCTTCTCGAAATGCTTCCCACTGGGACCGTTCTTTGGTGGTGAGTCCTCGTAACAAATCTTTCCCCATGTGATAGTCGGTCTCTGTATTGTGCAGCGTCATGGCGTCTGCCACAGCATCGTACCGAAGACGCAGGTGCCCGCGTACAATGGACATCTTACGAATTGGGTCGTTGCTGAACACTACCCGCTCGGGATTCGAAGCTTTACGCTTCAACGAGCGACCAACTCCATTTTGTATGAAACCTCCCTCCGGTTATCCTGTGATGTCAGCAAGGGTGTTAAGAATATCGTACTGTTCCGCAGTGTCGTCAATCACGAGCCCCACAGCGTCACCCAATCGACCCTCAGCTATAATAGCCGCGGCCACACGCGTGACCGATTCTTCGTGAATGTTAGCGTTATTGATTTCAGGTGCTTGGCCATGATCACCGATGATGACAACTATGGTGTCGTTCAGAATTCCCTCTTTTGACATACGGTCCATAAACTTTCCTAGCTCCATGTCAGTGAAGTGTCGCACTTCGAGATAGTTTTTAATCCTGTCGGCGTGCTGTTCCCCCTGGTAAAGAGCAGAGAAGTCGGGCTTTTCAGATTCAGAGTACCACCTCGGCCACGAGTCATAAGGTTCGTGACTGGAGATAGTATAATGCGTCAGGAAAAGCGGCGTTCTCGTCCCGTTGTTAACGGTTTGTTCTTTATGTTTTTTCGTTTTGTTGACAATTAAGTCGCCGAGAAGCTGGAAACTTAAGTCATCGTGCACACCCCAGCCAAACCCTCTGTGTTCAGAGCCATGCCATTGGTCCGCAGTGATGTTCAGATCTCTTTCGGCCAGTCTCGTCATTTTCCTGTCGTCCCACACAGTGTCGTAGCCATGCGTAGGTAGAAATACATTCCAGTTATCCAGCGTAATTGACGATCCAGTAGTGAAGTAGGTTTCGTATTTTTTCTCTTTGAAAAGCTGCGGCAAACCTGAGAGGACTGTGTCTTTCTTCCCCCCCGTTATTCCAGATCGCACGTTACTGTTGTAGGGAATTTGGCCGAACAAAATACTTTCCAGTGAACGACTTGTTGGGATACTGGACCAAATATTACGTAAAGCAACACCACGCTTTGCCCACCGATCGAAATTTGGGGTAATAGTCATATTTGTGCCCTTGAACAGATTCGATGGGTCTTCATCTCCAACAAGATACCGCGAATCTCGAAATCTAAAAGACTCAACTCCGATCACCAACACATTCGGCGGATTGTTGATGTCAATGCTCACATTGAAGGCGAGCTCTCCAGCAAAGCCTGTGGTTCGTCGATAGAGAGTATTATCTCCAAAACTGCGATGCAACTCGGAATCATCGATGTAGTTCTCTACCCATGGATGCTCCTCCGCGCTTGTGAATTCAATAGCACTTTGTGTTGGTTGAAAGGCGTGTAGGAACAGCTCGTTCAATGATGCGTTCAAAGCCAAGTACGCCACCAGAGGCGAGCAAGCGCAACGTACTGCTATTGCGATCGCAGGCATGACGACGAGTCCCATGAACACAATTGCGACGTGCATAACGTAATAGTAGCTAGGCTTGCGTTGCTTGTGGCTCTTTTTCAGGAAGGCGTTTTTACCAAGAGATTCACCGTGAGCGGAGACATTAGGACCCTCTTCCAGAGCAACTTCTTCATATTTGGCGCCGCTAGAAGTTTTCGTTGACAACTTCGCAGTTTGCCGGCAATTCGCAGGCCTCAGTAAACTATGGGTCGGATTCTAGCGAGTTAAATCAGCCCAAGAAGCCAACGTGCGCACAATAGCGAACAATGTGGACACCACTACCAGTCCTCCGGCCACGACGTAGGCATTGTGAGTCTCCTCGCTTGATATCGGAGCAGCCTTAAGGTGGTCCCTCTCCCTGATCAAGGTACCGAGAAGTGCGAACGTGAATCTCATATCGCGATATACCACGAGCCACAGTTGACCAGTTGCAAGCCAATCGTGCTGAAGCCTGTGGGACAACTTCATACAGTACACCGTACTGCACCGTAGATGGGGCTCATTTTGGGTACCGCTGATGGGACGGCTTATGAGATGATACCCTGTGTAGGTTTCTCTATTGCATATAGTGCTCAGTCACGCCAGCCTCTCGGCGCGTCTAATAATCAAATACATGTACCTAGGCTGCTGGATGGCAGTAGCAGACCACAGGATGATGGTGAACAGTGCCAGCAGGCGGCTCCTGCTACCGGCGGGAACAAACATATTTCAAACAAATAGTCACTTCAGAGCTACTACCGGTAGTTTACCAATACAGGTTCCACAAAGAAACTAAAAGGCACATATAGCTTATATGTACACGAAGTCCAAAAACGAGTGACATTCTCACTTGAAACTGCAATACATAATTTACTGTAAATTGTATAAAGTAACCAGTGATAACTGAGAATGCCCACCCCTTTCAGTTTCTCAGTGGAATCTGTAAAGCACCGTACATACACCGAATGTCCCGGTCAATCTCGATGCGAATAGGTACACTCTGTAATGTTTACATTTGCTTTTGTCCTCACAACAATTTTGCATAACAATAGAAACGCAACGGCTTTATAAGAATGTAGCAAGAGCTCACAAACTGGTTTTCAGTTTGCTTCGCTATAGAGTCTAGGATCTAAAATAGCTGGAGTCTATACATGTAGATCTGTTCTCTGAAATTCATTTCAGAGTTAAGGAGTGGATCCCAGCGACGTCTGATTTTGCAGCATCAAATAACCTGGTAATTTATATATAATTATAGCATTTAGTTATGCAGGTACTGGTACAGAACCTTCACGATCCGTGACACACGACTCAGTGCCTGGCACAGTTAATAAATTACCTGCGTGCTACCTGTGTCGTCCACCTCAACTAAGTGCGAAGCGCGAATGTTGCGTGATGGCGCTCCAAGTATAAAAGAGCACACATGTATGTCTAGACTGTTTATAAAAAGAAGAGAAATATTGTGAAAAGCACCCGGAATGTCTAATCGGATAGTAAATCGGCTGATTTAGTGCCTTATTTAGTGACGGCAACCCTTATTTATTTCGATCCATCCCTTATTTAGAGTTGGGTACCCCATTTAATAATCCTTACACAGCCCTAAGTGATGACATTATGGTATGGAACCGGTAATCGAGACCGACAGCCCAGTACGACTATGGAATGCAATGATGGGTGAATATGATGGGATGCCCCCAAGGAACCACATCGTGATCGAGAAGGAGATGATGATGCGCCACCTACGCAAGGACGAACGCATGCTAGACTACATTAATGCAATGGTGGAATTGGAGAACGAGCCCCGGAATGCTGGAGAGGTCATGGATGAGGAGAAGTTCGCAGAGCTACTACTTCAACATGCTGCGGCCGTGTACCCGGATCTGTACAAAGAATTCGCACGCATGCAGTCACTAAACCCCGGCTCGAAGGTGACATTAAGACTGGTGAAGAACCGGCTTATCTTTGCCGAAGGGCAAGAGCGACATGCAGTTCGAGACCAAGGAAATATAGATGTCAACCATGTGGAGCATAAACCAAGCATTCGACAGACGACCGGACAAGGATCACGCATCTCAATTGCAGAAGCAATGCAGAGAAGCCCATGCCGAATTTGTGGCAAGTTCGGGCACTGGAAGCGTGAATGACCCATGCAAGGGAGTGAAGGATTTGATAGAGGACATCAAGGAGAATGGAATGGCCAAGGTGGACAAGGTGGCCGAGGTGGCCGAGGAGGACAAGGTGGTCGTGGTGGTCGTGGTGGTCGTGGTGGTCGAGGAGGTCGAGGTGGCCGAGGTGACCGAGGTGGTCGAGGTAGCCTTGGAGGCCGAGGAGGCGGAAGAGGCTATTGCAGTAGTCAACAAGGAGGTTCGACAGGAACTCAAGATGAATCCATTCCGATGCTGACGGTGAAGGCTGAGGAAGAGACATACACTCTACCTCCATAAGTCATTAAGTGGAAGATGGATTGCGGAAGCCAGGCAAATGTTTGTGGAGTGCGTGAGTGCTTCATAGACCTAAAACCAGTGCAGGGCAAGGAACTAATGGTGATGAACGGATCGACAACCAATGCCAACCAGAAAGGCACTGTGGTACTGTGCATCCAGAACGAGTTCACGGGCAAGCTAGTCAAACGCAAATTGGAGGAAGTATGGTATGTGCCACATGCACGTGCGAATCTAATTTCACTACACTTCCTACAAACTGAAAAGTACCGCATGACTCTTCAAGGTGAAGAACAGCAGTTGGCATACCTGACCAAGGAAGACTTGAGGATCATGTTCAACAAGATTGCGGGATTGTATCGCTTGTGGTCACACGTGACAATCCTCTGAAGATGGCACTGGGTGTGTCACTACTTGAGAAGCGCACCAAAGCCAAGGAAAACAAGGCAGCGACGGACCTACAATGCTGGCGCAAGAGGTTTAACCACACGGGTTACCAAGCGCTGAAAGACATGCAAGATGTGCAGTGCAAGGACTTAAGATCAATAAGGATTTGGAAACCTACGAATGTGTACCATGTGAAGTTGCAAAAGTCAAAGCCTTTGGGCCAAAGACCTGGCGAGCAATCAAACAACTTGAAAGGCTATGTGTGGATGTTGACTCAATTGAGGACAGGATGGCATGTGGAAGCAAAATGTTTATGCTGGTTGTAGATGAATACAGCAGATACAAATGGGCATACTTGTTGAGGAGCAAGGATGAGGCTGCAGGGCACCTCACTGCATTTGGTAGTCAAATTGAACACGGCGTTCATACTCCGCAAACTACGTGTTCAAGAGCTTTTCTCAGATCAAGGCACTGAGTTCGTTAACAAAGAAGTGGAGAAAGTCTGTGAAATGCAAGACACAGAAGTAAGGACAACAAACGGATATAGAGCTCAAGAGAATGGACTCGTGGAACGAGGAAACGGGATGGTTGTGACCAAGGTCAGAGTGGTTCTTGAAGAAACGCAAATACCATTTGAACTATGGGGTGAGGCGTTACTCCATGTCATTGACACCATCAACGTGACACCATCACGGGTCATTGAAGGCAAGATTCCGCATGAGATGATCTACGAAGAGAAACCAGACGTCTTCTATTTGCGTACCTGGGGAAGCGCAGTTGATGTGTTTTGTCATGGCGAATAAGAACAGGAAGAAGGAAAAAACTCAAGAAGAAGAAAGTACCTGGATTACTAATTGGATATTCACACAAAACGAAGGGGTACAAATGGATGAGTGCAATTGATGGGAAGGTTGGTACCGCACAAGGCGGGAACATTACATTTCGGGAAGGGTATACTATTGCTACACACTATGTGAAGCAGATGATCGAGAACGCGTATATGGATGGAGAACATACACTACCATCTGTAATTCCATATGTACGTATGCGTGCTGATATGGACAGCCTTGTAGTTGATCAGGAAAATAGTCAGACTCGCATTGCAGCCAGGGGGAGAGATGAGGAATTGGACCCAGTCACATTTGAGGACTATTCAAACGGATCATCACCGAAGTCGCAAGAGAAGTCCAAGGCAACACCAAGTACCAAAAGGTTAGCGGCCGAGACAGAGGATGACGATGCAAGGTCGGTGCGTAAGAAAGAGGAATTCTCGATACAAGGACTTTGTTCGCATCAACGGAGTTATAGTGAACAACAAAATTAAGAAGCACCTGCGTGCACTGCAAGTGCTGGTGGTCAAAACTGCGCGTCAGTAATACCAGAAGAGCGCCTGCTCGCGGATGAAGTACCCATCCCTCGCTCATTCAAAGAAGCTATAAAAGACCCAAGGTTTGCTCAATATTGGATGGCAGCAATGGATGAAGAAATGAACTCGCTAATGCATCATGGAGTATGGGTGATTGTTGCGAGAGATAAGGAAAAAGGTAAGAAGACGGTAATGACAAATCGCTGGGTATATGCGGTAAAGAAGGATGAACATGGATTTGTCAGGAGGTTCAAGGCACGGCTGGCGGATTTAAGCAGATCTATGGGGTCAATTACTTCGAGATCTACGCTCCGGTTATTCGATTTGAGACTATCCGAGTTGCCATTTACTTTGCTGTCCAGCGGGACTGGGTAGTAATGCAGTATGATGTGAAGACAGCCTTTCTTTACGGACATCTGACGGAGGAGGTGCTAATGGAACAACCGGCGGGATATGATGATAACAGAATGGGCTTTGTATGCAAGCTGATTAAGTCACTCTACGGACTGCGGTAGGCACCGCATGTGTGGAATAAGAAACTACATGGACATCTAGTGGCAATTGGATTTGTTCGAGTGAAGAGCGATTACGGACTCTACGCCCGTCACCAGGATGGGGAGATATTAATGTTGCTTACTGTCTATGACCTACTGCTCATGGGACCATTGGCGGAATGCGAGGCAGTAAGGCGACTACTTCAAGAGACATTTGAACTCGTAGAGCTAGGACCGTTCAAGTACTTCCTGGGAGTTGAGGTGCTGATTAACCAAGTGGAGAAGACCGTGTTCTTCAGTCAAGAAACGTATATTAATGAGGTACTTAAGAGGTTTGGCATGCAATACTGTCATGGAGCACCTACACCAGAAGCAACATCGCTGCAAGCGCCAAGGAAAGATGCATCAAAGGAAGTACCATACAGAGAAGCGGTTGGAGCGCTGCAGTACCTGGTGTCAGGCTCGAGACCCGATATCGCACATGCAGTCAGAAGACTCGGACAATACATGAGCTGCTACACCACGGAACACTTTGGGCAAGTGAAGAGGGTATTGAGATACTTGAAAACAACGAGTAATTATGGATTGCTGATGGTGGTATATGCAGAGAGGGGTGGTACCTCCAGTCCATGTAACGGTCTATACGGATGCTGATTACGCTAATGACAGTGAGGACAGAAGGAGTATCAGTGGATATGTTACGCTGTTGGACGGTGCAACAATCTCATACGGCTCACGCAAACAAGGCATAAATGCGCTAAGCACGATGGATGCTGGATACTATGCTATGAATGAAGGAACAAAGGACGTTCAATGGTTGAAGAAGCTGTGCAAAGAGCTTAACATCAAATATGAACAACCACGCCTACTATATGACAACAAGACGGCAATATTTCTGAGCGAGAAACCAGGAAAACATCATCACGTCAAGCATATCGAGAATAAGTACCACTACGTAAGGAACCTGGCGCAAAACCAAGAACTCAGGACAGAGCATGTTGGTACGGATGAGCAAGTTGTTGATGTGATGACAAATGCATTGACAAGTGTAAAATTTGTCAAGTTTTCGAGCTATGCTTAGCGTGGTATCAAGGAAGACCACTACCAGTTCACGAGAAGACCGCATACGAATCAGTGAAAGAAATGAAGAGCAAGGGGGAGCCGATACACATGATCAAGACACGCAGGGCGAGTCTGCTATGGGTTGGTTTCGAACATTAAGGAGATGTTGAGACAGGGGGAGCTTGGGAAGCTGGAAATACCGCAGGGCGGGGCGGAGCCAGGATGGCTGGTCATGACAAACGTGTCAGGCCATCGAACTGAGGCGCAGATCCGACACGGGTGTCGAGGGGGAGTGTTGGAGAAAACGACAACCCACTCAGGACCTGGCGTCAGAGACCAGAACGGGTGTAAGGCCCCCGGGTGCCCGGCCCTACGGGACCCGACAAGTCCAGCACGGCGCCGGCGCGAGGGCCCCCGACAGGGCCGGTCGGCCCTACGGGCGAAAACCCTCCGGTGACTGACTCGCAAGCCTGGATGAACGGCGGCACTGCCACCTTGAGACAGACACTTGCAGCAAGCGCGGCACTAAACTCGGCCCAGGAGGAGCTTGCACGGATGCGATCCATTGCCACACCCCCTTATCCCCTCTACGCGGATTCTGCGCTGAGGGGGGTGGCCCCGGATGAGGTTGCCACAATGGAGGCGTATGTCAGCAGGCGACTTGAATTTCAGGCACCGCCCTTTTTTGAGCTGCACAACCACTGCACTCAAGAGGACGGCTTTATTGGCTTTTCATCAAGAACATGTAGAAGCATCGGTCATTGCGGACATTCGGGCGAACACACGGCTGGGAAAGCACATATCCCGGCAATCCATACTGAGGAAAATGGTCACACAAAATACGGCGGATAACAATGGCAAACGCCGGATGAAAAGTTTTATCAAAGCTGCACAGCGCATCACATTTGATGCTAACTGTAGTGTGGTGTAGTAGAACGCACAAGTTAGTCCTCCCACAGACACAACAACCGCTGAGCAAGTCGGCGCTGATCGGCCTGTGCTAGGGGTCCCCTAGCGGTTCGGCCCTTCCGGGACAGCAGTGGCGGCTCCCGCCGAGACCAGGCAACCAAGCCAGTCGAAACCTTGGGAAGCCAGCTGAGCTCAGTGACTTCCGCCTTGACCCCGGCCCTCTACCAAAGGATGGACAGCGGCGCGCGAGCGCTTTTACGGGTCACCGAGAGCAGCGGCTACTCGGCTAGGAGAGTTACGGCACCCCGGCTGATGGGCGTACCGGCTCGCTGGCTCAGCGAGACTTGTCCTTGCGCACTCGGCGAGATTGCCCTGCCCCGGACCGACTTCCTCTTGGCGCTACCTGTCAACACCCTACAAGCTATGCCTCTCGGGTGCTGACGGCAGACATAATCCAGCCCATGCAGGGGCTTACCAAAGAGTGTACACTTGGTTGGGACTTAGAAGATTCTGCACTGTTTAGATCTTATGTTCCTGAAGAGCCGCTAGGGCTCTTTCTACTGTCTCCTACATTCCAAAACAAATATCAAGTATAACGAGGGCGGTTTTGGATCTCAAACCGCCCCCCAAACTTCTCCTATGTAACTAACACCGTAATTCGCCTTGTCGGTGGCTCGGCTGGATGTACCGTATCCCCTCTTAAACTGAGACACTTTTCCACTCTGAATATGAAACTCCGGGCATGTACCCATCCAATACCGTGACCGCTCGCAACTTCAACCAGGCCACCGTTCGGAAATTGAAACAGGGACCGCTCTTGGCTACATTTGGCTAGGGTCACCCGTAATTGGGACCCTACCACGAAATCGGTGTGGCGCTACACTTCACTACCGGTAGGCGTTCTATTCCTCCTCTTGGCCTTTGCTGGCATGTGCTCAAGAACTTTTCATCCAGTTACATCCCAGAAATACCAGGCAGGAAAATCTTTCCCTTCTCTTGGTGGTGTTCGCAATGTCATGCTAAGTTGCATCCATGCCATACTCATCGCGGAGAAGAATGCCCAGACCCAAGATCCTTCTCCACGTAAAGTTCCACACCTCGTCACCCGTTAGCAACAAAAACCGAAAATTATGCAGATTTTCAGCATAATATAATCGCTCTTGGGTAACAATCCGAGCTAGCGTTAGATATTGACGACAAGGAATGAGTTTGCTGAATCATCACGTGAAAAATGCATTATCGATTTTGAACAACGTCTTGCTAATCTAGGCGACATCGTACGCTTGAATGTTTTCATTGTCGTCCATATAGTGTCATTAGGTGGTGCGCAATATGCCAAGCTTCTCCTGCCTCTACTGTAGCGATTACATCGCGTTTCGTACGAGCACTGCGGCGTCATACCAAAAATGAGTTGATGTAGCGTAACTGTGCACCGCAGCCAGTCGATATACCTTACTCTAATTGGTTAAAATGTTATACGTGGTATGCCATCTTCAAGCGTTTGTGGCTGATTTGCAATGGTGTGGCGGATTTCACAGTCATTGTCTGTATATCCGCATGCAATCCATTCTACTAAATCTGATACAGCACTGGATTTGCAGGTGCTACCATATGTTGTGGTGATTGGGTCGGACATACTTTGTACATGTGAGTAGTAAATATTGTGAAAGCACCCGGAATGTCTACTTATTTAGAATTGGGTTGACCTATCTATAATCAGGCTTTCGCAGCATCGCGTCAAAGCTATTTTAGAGTCGGAATCGATTTGGCTCTAAATAGGGAGTTTCAGCTCTCGGTTTTCTTGCCCGTTTTGAAGTCGCAAATTCCAGACCAGAAATCGCTTTTTGTTCTGATAGCCTGACGGATATCTTGCTGGATATCTCGCAAGAAGGCCATGCGGCGCGTTGCAAGTGCAGCGCCTTAGCCCCCCCGAGCACTCGTGGTGAGTGGCGCACTCGGCTATAGACCAGTTGTAGCCTTCTAACGTCTGGCGACTTGGTCAGGTCAGGTCACCTCTTTGGTCGCGCTGCTTGATGCTGCTTGGGGTATGGTTTGGTTTGGCTTGATCTCGGCGCTGGGCTGTGCGCCTTGCGGGTCGAAAAGACATTCGTGTGGGTGAAGTTTGGACGAGTAGGCGGTAGCGTGGGTGGTACATGTGGTAATAACAAGGTCGATGCTGTGGAGCGCGTGTGTTGTTTTGTGTTGAAATGTGAGCTCCAATGTCGACATTTCGAGGAAGTCCGCCTACATAAATACACCAAGCAAACGGCAATGCAAACACTAGCCAAGATCTCAGTCAAAATTGGAGGAATGAACAGGACGAGCAGAACCAGCGTCCGTGCCGAGGACGCGGAGCTTGACTTTGACCCAAAGGGCAGCTTTCGTGACCTCTACGCGGGAGCTGAAGAGAGCATCGTAGCCGCGCCTGGATCCCTACTCCGACTTAAGCCGATTCCTTCAGATTAGTACCCTTATTAACTTCATATTCAGTCCAAATTAACACGTGTCATTTTTGCTCACAATCCTGATTTACAGAGCTATACGGAGTGACCGGTTTTCACAATAGGTACGCAGCACCTTGTGGAGAGGAAACGGTCCTCAGGCGTATACAAACACCAAGTGAACGGCAGTTCACTAAGCCCTGGCCTAAGGGGCTTTTACTCGTAGCAAGTAAGATTAAGACTGGGTGTATTAATAGATAATCGTCAAATCTGGCCTTTAATACAGTCTAACTTTTACGTGTAGTGAAACCTTTATAAAATGCACCAGCCCCCTATTGGGTGGCTGCGGGCACGCCAACCCCATGTACCCTTGTGTGTAGCACATAACTAGTGTCTACCACACCGCGGGAATAGTGACATGGCACTCTCTCAAGTAACCCCGCTACATCCCCCCAATTAGCGTCGAATATCGACCAATCCCGGTGCGAGGATATGCTTTCCTCGCACGGTCGATTCCCATCGACAAGCAACCGGGCGTCCTGCACCGTTGCTCACTCTGCTGCAGGAGCAAGGGCGCATCGCCTTGTTCCCTGACTGGTCTCCACCTAGACCAAGGAACATGCCCCGCAAGGGCACACGTTCCAGCACCAAGACGTCTGCCAAGAAGTCAACCGGGGCGCCTAAGCCCAAGGCGAAGCCTCGCGGCCGAGCCTCAGCACTTGCGGAAGCCACTGAGGCGGCTTCCGCGGCGATTCAATCGCTTGGTGCGTCTAACGTACGTACTCGCGGCGTAGTAGGTCGCCGGATCTCCCTCCGGACGGCCGACCGAACCCACGGTTCGCATACTGCGACCACAGTCCTGGGTCTCCTGCAGACCCTAAGCGTGTGCTCTATTCGGGGGACGAGAGTGACCCCCATGAGGCCCAGGGCTCTCACTCGGCTGCGTCTTGGACCACTGCTGCTGCTGCAAGCAGTGAAGGCTAGACGCGGCCTTCGCCAAGTCAGGCTGACCCGCAAGCGAACGCTGCGAGGACGGCCAGCAACCCAGACACTGGGTCTGAACAGCGATCTGTGCCTGTCAAAAACCCGACGCTCAGTGAAGGACTTGCACGAGTTCGAGGTGCCGCAACTCAGCACCAAGGAACCGCTGCAACCCAGGAGGAGCCAGCGGCACTAGGAAGCGTTCTGCTTCTCAGTCGCCGCACCGCAAGGCGCGCGACTCCTTCAGAGGACTGTCCGACTCCTCGTTCCATGACGACGAGGAGGAGGGCGCAGTCCATGAACCTCATGAGATCTCCAATGATCTCGACGGGCAGCAATAGCGTTACCATGCTGCCCAGTTGCAATCCAGCAACTTGCCGTCAGAACAGGCCTCCGTACCTGTGAAGTCAACTCAGACGGCTGGTGGTAAAGCCTATCCCCGAGGCTATTACCCACCCGACGAGGGGGCTGGGGCTGCGAGCTTCCTTGAGTAGCTGCAAGACCCTCGCGGTCTAGTAGAAGATTGAACCTACAGAGGCGCTTTCGAGCGCAAACTCGTCATGAACGAGCCTCTGTTCCAAGAGAACTTCGAGGCCGCTCGGTGTGCGCTTTTAGCACCACACATATTTCCTTTAAAGGAATTCACTAGTCCCCGTAAGGAGCCGGAGACTAAGGGTGAAGTCCACCCAGTCTGGGGTTACCCTTGGGTCCAACCCGAAAGGACCACTGGCTTCCCTCAAGCCGAGTCAGTCTTTTGGGTGTGGGTCCGTGAGAAAGGATACCAACGCCAAGAGTTGGATCAACTCAAAGCGGAACTCGCGCTGTCCTCTGTCCTGGACCAGCGTGAACTCCGCATTGAGTTCGCCCATCTCATCGCTAAGCGGCAGCTTAGCGTGGGGGGCAGCGCCCGTGGTGAGCGCGGGTATGGTAGGTCCCCATACCTTATAGGGTGGCTAAGAAGTCACGAACTACTTACGAAGCTGCTGTCTCTTGTGGTCCCAAATCGCGACAGCGTTCGGGCAGTCTACCCGTAGCCGGTCCTCCGGCTCCCACGAGTTCTGTGACGCGGGGTATCCGCGCCACTTCACGAGGAGTTGGCGCTTCCCATGAACGCGCCGCTCCTCGAGAACACGCTCGACATGGTAGTGGAGGTCTCCATTCCGGTCTAGAAGAGCCGGAGGAGGCCTCGTACGACTACGAGCCTCCGATAACGATTGGGGGTTCTCGATCTCCGTCGAGGACCGTCGACCCAGCGGTTGCATTGCAACAGGAAGAGATGCGTTTCTTCCGTGATCGCCTTTACGCAGTCGAGATTGCGTTAGGCCTTGGCCCTGGCGGTCAAGCTACCGCCCAGTCCGGGAAGCAGGGGACTCTGGAGGGACTCTGTACTGCGATCCAGATCCTCCGTCATGAGATCCGTGATCTCCATGACCGTGTTGACCGCCGAGCGGCCGTTGGCGAAGTGTGGACACTTCGCCAGGAGTTTTACCTCCTCCGATCTGAGCTGCGGGCGCTCCGTGAGACCCAGCCGTACGGCTACCCTCTGTCGTACGACTCTCACGCGTATTGTACGCCACCGATGGGTCACCAGGCTTATGTAGCCTCTGCTGCGGAGCTCGGACCGCACGCATCTTGGTCATACGACCAGCGGGGCTACCCACCCGCTTACCGCGAGCCTGCACCGGCTTCCGCGGGACACCCAAGGGTGTCTGAGACTCCGTCTCGTTTGAAGTGATTAAATCACTTCCTCCTGATCCTGACTCGGGTCATCTGGGGCAGACTGTCCCAGCAGATCATGATACCGCTTGAGACGACCCACATAAATCGTCGGGTGCGTCGTCGTCGACTTAGGTAAATCGATGGTGTAGGTATTGCCATGCCTACCCAGGACCGCGAAGTGTCCAATGAAACGATGCTTCAGCTTGTTGCTCCCCGCGGAGCTAAACGTATCTAATGGTAAATTTCTGGTGTCGAGTAGAACTAAATTCCCCACATTAAATACATTTATGTTTCCTCTTCCATTTTGGTCAGATTATTCTTTTATGCCTATCTTGGGCTTGAGCCATCGCGACCCTTACCTGGCTGATCAAATTCCGCCTGTTGTCGACGAAAGTCGACAACCGGTTCCTTGAGGATGCTGGACGCATGTCCGATACTTGGGAGGAAAGCTCTTTCAGAGCCCCCCCCCACTTAGGCCTGAAGCCCGGGTGCCCCCACTCAAAGTGAGCGGCACCTAAGGGTGACGCAGCCCGTTCAAGTAGAACGGGGTAAACCCTGTTGACGTGTGCACCGCGTTGTTGAGTACAAACTCAACCATTGGAAGCATGTCGAACAAGTCCGAGGTGCCTCCGCGCAGACACTAGGAAAAGTGTCTTCGAGCACGCCGTTAAAGCCCTCCGTCTGACCATCCGTTTGGGGATGGCCCGCAGTTGACATGCTCAAATTCGTTCCCAAAAGATGGAACAACGTTTTCTAAAACACAGCGGTAAACCGCGGGTCACGGTCGGAGACAATCGTCTCCGGCAGACCAGGATGTCGGAAGACACAGTCCACGAAGAGCCGCGCGGCTTGTTCGCCCGTGGCTGTGTCGAGGACGTGAGCAATATGCACCATCTTGCTCAAACGGCATACAAACACCAAGATCCCGGTGTTGCCGTGGTCATCGGCCGGAAGACCGAATACAAAGTCGAGTCTCATCGACTTCCAACAGTCCAACGGGACTGTAAAACGGAGCCGACGCGTGGCCGAAAGGCTTAACACGCTGACATGTTTCACATGTCATCACATACTTGGCAACCCACTTGTACTGATGGGGCCACCAAAAGGTCTGGGAGACCGACAAGAAGGTCTTCTCCTGACCTAGATGTCCACTGGAGGGCGCATCGTGCGCCTCCTGAAGTATATCAAACTTCAGATACTCGTCGTTCAGGACGACCACACGAGGAGGATCACCGGGCTCCACGCGATAGTAGAGCAGACCGTCCGCCCACTCAAAGCGATGGAGCCGGACTCTCTGCCGCGGCGAGAGCCATTTCAACTTGGAGTCTTCGCCTGCCGCGAAAAATCGCGCCAGAGAGCCAAGCTCTCATCATCTCGATACGCCAAGCGTATCCGATCGGAAATATCCGACCCGACTAATATGAGCCAGCTCATAGTCGGGTTTGCGCCACAGCGCATCGGCAAGCACATTGACCTTGCCCGCCTTGTATTCAACGCGGAAGTTGTATTCCGCGAAGAATGACAGCCAACGAGCCATTCGCTGCGACAAATGCGGCGGGTTGGTGGCTGTCCGCAAGGACGCGTGGTCCGTGTAGATCACAAAGGGCCTAGAGCCCAGGAGGTGCACCCGGAACTTGACAAGGAAAGATCCGGTGTATCCTTCGGTGAAGGAGTTTGACGACGTGGTGTCCAAGGACCCACCGTCTCAACTCCCGCCGGATCGAGACATTAGGTACAAGATTGATCTCGTACCAGGCACAAAGTACTGTGTCACAAGGAAATGGCCCCTGCCACTAGACCAGTGTAAGGTCATCGATGCCTTCTTTGTCGCGAAGGCTAAGGCGGGCATGGTGCGGGAGTCGAAGTCTCCGCACTGATCGCCTGCCTTCTGTGTTCGGAAACCGAACGGGAAGTGGCAGCTGGTTCACGCTTATAACAAGCTGAACAGCGTCACAGTGCCGGCCCAGACAACAATCCCCAGAAAGGATGTATTGTTCAACAACATGGCTGGTTGCACGCTTTATAGCGCGCGGGATCTGATAGACGAATACTTTCAGATCCTGATGACGGAGAGTGATATCCCTCTTACGGCGGTTAGCACGCCGAGCGGTATTCCCCGGGAGTGGCTGGTTTTACCACACGGGCTTTCGAACGCCCCAGCGACATTTAATCGTTTGGTCATACAACTGTTAAGACCATTGCGTGCGTTCGCACATACGTACTTTGACGACATATTCGTCTACAGCCGTGCCGAGAACGGCCAGACGGCTATGGAGGTGCACTTGGGGCATCTCTGTCGAGTGGTTGAGGTCATGAGAGCTAACAAGCCCTATGCCAACATCGACAAGCACGTCTTTGGCGCTGACGAGATCAAAGCCCTCGGCTGCTTTGACAGCAGCGCTGGGGTCCGAGCAGGCCCAGAGAAGGTGAATGCCATAGCTGCTTGGCCGACACCTAGGTCCCAGAAGGACCTTCGGAGTGGTTGGGCTTGGCCAACTATCTTCATAAGTATAGTGCTGGGTACGCAGGTCGTGCAAAACCCCTGTCAGTCCTTCTCAAGAAGGACACCGACTGGCGTTGGGAACGCCAGCACCAATAGGCTTTTGACAGCATCAAGACGAGCTTACAGCGTACGCCTATCCTAGCTCTGCCAGACGAGTCAAAGTTATTCAGCGTAGTCTGTGATGCTTCAGACTATCGGCTGCGCTTTGCTGTAGTCCGATGAGGACAAACACGAGAGGGTTATTTCGTTCCAGTCCAGGCAGCTCAAGGTGCCGAACAGAATTATCCCGTCCATGACAAAGGGCTACTTGCCATGAAGAGGGTTCTTGTAGCGGGGCTACATATTCAGACAACCTCCACATTAGTGCAACATGCACTAATGGATACATTCAGGTGGGCCACATGCAGTGTGGTCACCATTCATAGTAGGAAGCACTAGTATTGGCAGAAAGCAACAGATATCTGCCAATAAGAAGCATGCATTAGGATAGAGATTCTGCCAACCACTCGTTGGCAGATCCGCTCTTTATAGATATCAGTTTTAGGAGGCAAAGCCAAAGTTAACATTTCAAATTCAGTTCTCATTTTTACCAAAAAGGGTTATTAATACTTCTTTACTTAGGTTAACTATACTTACAGGGTTAAGTATACTTAATCTAATATAAATAAACCTACGCTTCCTCCTACACGTTGCGCACACGTGTAAGCTAATGTAGTGAGCTAAGTAAGCCCACTACAGTTCTAGAGGATCTCAGAACCCAAGGCCGACGCGCGCGGCTTCTTGAACTCCTCCAGGACATCCTCGTCCATGACTGAGGAGGCGTTCAACTCCTCGGGAGTGGGATCCGGACGTAGGAGCACGATTTCTCCGGCCTTAAAGTCGGCCAAGAAGTCGTCCAACGACATCTCTTCG
>BSXT01001592.1:0-23090 GCA_030267785.1 Phytophthora fragariaefolia
CCTTGACCCCGTGCCCTCCACCAAAGGATGGACGGCGGCGCGCGAGCGCTTTTACGGGTCACCGAGAGCAACGGCTACTCGGCTAGAAGAGTTACGGCACCCCGGCTGACGGGCGTACCGGCTCGCTGTCCTAGCGAGACTTGTCCTTGCGCACTCGGCGAGATTACCCTGCCCCGGGCCGACTTCCTCTTGGCGCTACCTGTCAACACCCTACAAGCTATGCCTCTCGATTGCTGACGGCAGACATAACCCAGCCCACGCAGGGACTTACCGGAGAGTATACGCTTGGTTGGGACTTAGAAGATTCTGCACTGTTTAGATCTTATGTTCCTGAAGAGCCGCTAGGGCTCTTTCTACTGTCTCCTACATTCCAATACAAATATCAAGTATAACGAGGGCGGTTTTGGATCTCAAACCGCCCCCAAACTTCTCCTATGCAACTAACACCGTAATTCGCCTAGTCGGTGGCTCGGCTGGAAGTACCGTATCCGCTCTCAAACTGAGACACTTTTCCGCTCTGAATCTGAAACACCGGGCATGTATCCATTTAGTACCGTGACCGCTCGCAACTTGAACCAGGCGACCGCACGGAAATTGAAACAGGGACCGCTCTTGGCTACATCTAGCTAGGGTCACCCGTAATTGGGACCCTAATACACAGCGACCACAAAATCGGTGTGGCGCTACACCACATCACCCTGTGCGCATCTCGTGTCAACGAGAGAGCTGTACGAGCCCGCCGACGGGTACACAAGGTCAACCACTCAGCAACCACACGGCCGTCGGAGTACTTCGTTAGTCAGTGTCTGTGCGAGTTGGGATCCCTAGAAATTTCTAGCGGATCTGCTCCACCACAGCAATTTGAAGAAGCTGCTGAGAGGACTGGGGCGCAAGTCCCCAGCTGTAACGGAGTTACACGAGTGTGGCATACACAACTTGTGTGGATATACACTAAGTGTGTATGACACATATTAACAGATCAGTCCTTGGTATTAACCAAATATCAGTACTGGTTACGAAAAGATAGCAAAGAAACAGTAGGTGGATCGTGAGCGAGTCAGCATGCATTTTATTCGGAGTCACTATGCCAGATATTGAATTGCATATGTTTGCACCGTACGGCTTTGCCGTACTTAACCCCTTAATCCCCACAAGTTGTACGGTACCACATTGTGAGATGCAAGTGAGATGCATGTTAGATGCAGTGCTACCTGTGTCGAGGCGCGACATAGGCAGATCACTGTACGACCCTTAAGCCTGTGGTCGCCACACGCAGTTATCGTGATATCCAGCTCTGCTGTGCAACGACAAGCAGTATTATGTGAGTTTTAGTATGGAGAAGGTAATCAATAGCAGGGAGCACGAAGGCTCTGCTTCCTGCTCTCTACTGCGATGGACAACATATACTTAGACTTAGTGTAGTTATTTTGCTTGACGTATTGCTACCAATACACTGACTGCTGCTGAGCGGTGGTTTGGCTCGAGGTTCCCACTCCCTCGAGAACTTAACGCCTGCGGCGCAAGTGGGAACCCCGGCTGGATCACTGCTGTGGATGTCGTGTGGTTCTGCCTCAGCACTCACGTGCTTCTAAGTTACCTCTATCTACTTTGCCACTGCTATGACTGTAACCCTGCGTAGTAGAAGCGGTGGTGTGGGTCCTAACACCTCTCAGGTTATGAGCCCGAACAGAGGTCAGGGCAACTCGACTGAGGCCAAGCAATCGTCGGACGAATCTGCGGCTGAGGAAGAAGCAGAACAACCTACCGAAGTCGAAAATGTATCCATAATGGATGCTGAGGATTTTCGCCGTCGTCTGGCGGAAATGCTAGGCGTCTATGAACTACTCACCCTATTGATCAAAGACTCTCATCACCGATTGGTCGATCGGGTGCGACGACAGAACGCTTGCGACCGATCAATTCAGAGCTGACCCCTCTCGGCCCCAGCACTGGAGCCCAACCCAACGATGGAGCCGACGCCGACGACGGAGGAGGCACCACCAGCAGCGCCATCAGGAGCAGCACCAGCCCCAAGCGAGCCCACCGAGCCAAGCGGTGCTCGACCACCTGACAACGTGCACAGCCGTGCGTCCTCTCACGACACGAGCATGCTGGAGAACCAGTTCGGACAGCGTTACGATGACGCTGAGCTGACCAAGCACACGAGAAGCTGATGGGGAAGGCGGTGCTGCTACCCAAGCTGGCGGACAAGAAGGAGGGGTACGCGCGCTGGAAGAGCGAGGTGACCTTGCGGTTTCCGTCGTTCGCGCTCGACAGCATCACCGACGGCGTGAAGCGGTACGACCCCGCGTTGGGCTACACGAGCATGAAGTACCACACCTGGTACAACACACGTCGGGTCTTAGCCTTCACTGCGATGGCTCTGTCTCTGGACAGGAACTTGCGTGGCCTGTTCAAAGTCGGCGAGTTGCGCGATCAGATCGAGGCACCGTCGCTATCGTGGGGGCGCATCACGGTGCACATCACCAAGGGCGATGGCGCCAACCCCGACTACATCTTGCGCGACTTGCTCAAAACTGAATTGAAGCCGGCCAGACGTTGGAGGCCTACGTGAAGAAGAGCAAGGGGTTGGCGCGTCGCCTGCGTGCTGCCAACAGCGAGCATGAGGTGTGCGAGTACGCATACCGCCTGCTGTCTAATGCACAGCTAGGCTTCCGCGAGCTGTCTGAGCAACACATGGTGTGGTGAAACAAGAAGGATCGCCGCTCGCTGACCAGAGCGGATGCTACGCCGCGGCTGCGTCAAGCTGAGCAGGCTCGAAGCCAGGTCGCTGGGCTACAATTCGGACAACCAGCGCAACGTGCTGCGCAGGTGGTCAGATTCGTTAGCCAAGAGGCTAAAGCGGCGGGCAAGCAAAAGAAGAAGAAGAGGCAGGGCATGAGCGAGAACGAGCTAGCACAGAAGAAATCACAGACGAAATGCAGCAACTGCAGACAGCCCGGACACTGGTACGCCGAGTGCACAGCGGTTACTGGTATGCCGTTGAAGTTGGAGCTGACCGACAAGCTTAAGGTCAAGAACCTCAAGCTGGCGACATCGTTTGGGGGGGTTGTGGGGGTTGTGCAGCCCAACCGGGTAGTGCAGCGCTTGGACGTGCAGGTGGCGTCGCCCATCTTCTCTCCTACCACGCTCGCAAGTGACGACGAATGTGAGCTGGCACTTCGACGTCTACCCGCGCGCCTTGAAGGACATGTAGGTGGAGGTGGAGAAGATCAGCTTGGCCCCGCCCCTGCACTACCCGCCGACCGTCAAGAACGAGAACCCTGTTATCCACTAGACACTCGCTGACCAGGGCTTGGCCAGGGCGAAAAGAAGGTAGATCACGAGGGGCCCACCTCCACCAGGGGGGTAGTCGGAATGGTCGTCGCCGGGACGTTCGTGGACAAAATGCAATGAACAATTACGACTATGGTGGACACTCGTGGACGACTCAAAACTATGACGAGCGACGTGGCAATGACTATGCCTATGGTGGTTCATCGCGTCTATGGCAGGAGCGGGGCCGCTCGCCACAGGGTGGCTACTACCAGCGTGCGCGAGATGCGTACATGGGGCGCCGATCGCGTTCGCCACCGCGGCGGTGGCCGCCCCCACAAGGCCTTTTGACCACTATGGACCTGCGCAACAGCAATGCCCACTGCGTTGGCAGCACGAGCCTTCGTGTGAATGGGGCAACTCGCCGTGGCGCAGTGCGCGCCATGGTGGGTCGCCTCCTCGCTACAACCGCGGTCGCGCTGATGGACCAAGGATGGTGAACATGGTGACCCGGAACGAAAGTATACGATCGCCAGGGACCTTTGGTGAGTGGATACTTGACCCTGGCTCCCAGGCAAATGTATGCAACGATCTTTCATTGTTTACTTCGCTATCTGATCAGACTACGCGTCAAGTCAGCTTTGATAACGGGACGGTGCAATCCGCTGTTGTCTATGGCTCTGTGCTGTTGCGCGTATGCAACCAGGTGGGTAAACTTGAAGACAAGCTCTTGGAAAACGTGATGTACATTTCGAATTTGCAAGTCAACGTTATCAGCCTGCTACATGCAAATGGAGAGCAGATTCAAGGTGGTTTGACGACCAGCGTACTGCGTGGCTATCCAAGCCTGGTACCTATCTGAGATTTGATATGCGTGACAACATTTAATGCCTGCAGGTACAACATGTGGCTGGCGTGGTGGTGAATGGGGTGCGAACGAAGACTACTGACTCGAAGAATACGATGGCGGTGCTGCATCAGTGCTTTGGCCACTTGAATTTGCCCGCTGTGAAGGCAATGACAAATAAGCAGAAAGTTGGCGTAAAGATTAATACAACGGATCTGAACTCTTACGACTGTGTTGCCTGTACAGCGGGTAAAGCAAAGCGGATGCACCATGCAAGACATTCGCTGCGGGAGCTGCAACCGCTGTCCATCTTGATGATGGATGTCTGCTCGAAGGATGAACCTACTGCGAGGGGGCTACGATGTTTCTCTTCGTTGTGGACGAGGTCACACGCTACCAGAGGGCGTACTTGTTGGAGGCAAAAGGAGATGCAACCAATTACCTGATCAAGCTGATTAATGAGGGGCGCACACTATTCAAGCAGTTTCAATTGCAGCGCTTGCACTCAGACCGGGGCGGCCAAGCTGCCAGCACTGAGCTGGAGACTTATTACTGTGCCAAGGAGGGTTACATCTTGCAGACAACGAATGGCTACTCACCACAAGAGAATGGTGTTGTGGAGCGTGCCAACGGAGTTGTGCTACCCAGGATCCGAGCGTTACAATTCGCCACGGCAATGCCTGTCCAGCTGTGGGGAGAAGCACTGCTACATGTGGCGGATACGTTCAACAAGCTACCGACGCAACCGCCGGGCATGGAGCCTCCGCATGAACGACTGTATGGTGCTGCACCGGATCTCAATGTCTTGCGGACCTGGGGTTGCTTCGCGTGGGTCTACATTCCGCCTGAATCGCGTCGCCGTAAAGAGAAGCTGAAGCCCCGTGCGCACCTTAGCTTGCTGTTACGCTACAGTTACTCTACGAAAGGCTACAAGTTCCTGGGCTTCCTCACCTGTCAAGCGGTCACTGCACAAGGAGGAAACGCACATTTACGTAAAGATTTTACTGCGGATGGCGACTTCTAGAAGCATCTTCTAGAGGATAACTATCTGGATTGCATGCACGACCTGCCATCCACTGTGCCGATGGTTCGCATCAAGACTACCATGGACTCTTTCCTTGCCGAATCTGGTGGGATGCTGCACGACTGCCTAGACACAACGCTGCATGCTGATCACGTGGGGGCAGACCCGCCTGCGGCGACTGACGCTGCCGCGGGAGCCGGTAGCGATGCGGTTTTGTGATGAGTCTCGTGGGACTTCTGTTGCAGTGCGCAGTGCATCGAAGTACATTGGGAGAATTGTGGAGAGCTCAAGCAAGACTGCAAACTCTCCAGCCGAGCAACCTGCTGCTGCTTCACCTGCGAAGCGCAGCACATGCAAACGTTGTACGCGCAAGCAGGGCAAGACTGTTGAGATGGTCACGAGTGCATTTGAGATTCAGCCACCGCCTGTGGAATCGTGTGTGAAGCGGCCACGGTGTACGCAGAATCGGAACGTACGGCTGAGTGACTACGTTGTGGGGCATGTGCATGCTGTACAAGGCGAAATTGAGATCCCAACGACGTACAAGCAGGCCAGAGCTAGCAAGTACTGACCGCAGTGGAAGGCAGCGATACTGGCCGAGATACAGTCACTTCGAGGCCATCGAACGTGGAGACTTGTGCCAAGGGCCTCTGCCAAGAAGTTGAAGGTGATAATCTGCCGCTGTTTTTGTTGCAGATGAACGAGGATGAGTGACGCGATTCAAAGCTTGCTTGGTGATTCATGGATTCAGACAACAGCGTGGAGCGACCTACTCTGAGACGTTCGCTCCTGGGATTCGTTTTGGGACGGTCAGGACAGGTATCTACTATGCAGTGCAGCGTGGTCGGGCTGTACTTCCGTATGATGTCAAGACTGCGTTCTTTGATGGAGATCTCCCTGAGGAGGTCATTGTGGAACAGCGGCCCGGATTCCAGGAGGACGACCCTGACTACGTGAGCTGGCGCTTGAAGAGCCTGTACGGACTGAAGCAGCACACATCTGGAACAAGACTTTACATGCAAAGCTTGTGACCATGGGATTCGAGCGCCTGGGCTCGCACTTTGGTCTCTATGCACTGAAGAAGAATGGCGAGGTCAAGATGCTCGTGACTGTGTATGTCGAGGCCCTACTGCTGATGGGAACTCCCGAGTAGTGCACGGCTACTGCGGCAGCACTGACGGAGTCATTCGAGCTGACTACAATGGGAAACGTGAGGTACCTACTCGGTGTGGAGATCCTGATCGACCGCCCGCGGCGACAGATCATCTACGCGCAGCAGCAGTACGTGGTGGATGTTCTGAAGGAGTATCGCATGTAGGCATGCAATGGGTACGCGACGCCTGAAGCTACGTCGCCATCCAAGGCGGGGCCGCCTGAAACAAATGAAGTCCTTTCCTACCGCGAGCTGGTGGGCTCGCCGCAGTATTTTGTGAGTGCATCGAGGCCTGCATTGCTCACGCTGTACGACACCTCAGCAAGTATCTGTCCAACTCCGACCACACACGTTTTGCGGAAGCCAAGCGGGTGCTGCGCTACCTGCAGGCTACGAAGGACTACGGCCTAGTGCAGGACGTGTCCAAAGGTACATCAGCTGAGCTGGTGATCTACGCTGATGCTAATTACGCGAATGATCCTGCTAATCGTCGCAGCATCAGTGGCTACGTGACTATACTCGATGGGAATGTGATCTCATACGGCTCCAGGAAGCAGGAGATCAATGCAATGAGCACCTGTGAGGTAGAGTATGTGGCCATGCCTGAAGCTGCGAAGGACATCCTGTGGCTACAGGGCTTATGCAAAGAGCTGGCTTGGTTGCATCCAGTGCCGCTCATGTTTGGTGATAATGAAGGAACCATCGAATTGAGTGTCAAACCCGGCAAGCACTCGAAGACCAAACACATCGAGAAAAAGTATCACATGGTGAGAAGGAACGTCGAGCTGAAGCGCATGAGCGTGAAGCACTGCGGGACCGAGGACATGATCGCAGACATCATGACGAAGGCACCCACACGCAGTTATCGTGATATCCAGCTCTGCTGTGCAACGACAAGCAGCATTATGTGAGTTTTAGTATGGAGAAGGTAATCAGTAGCAGGGAGCACGAAGGCTCTGCTTCCTGCTCTCTACTGCGATGGACAACATATACTTAGACTTAGTGTAGTTATTTTGCTTGACGTATTGCTACCAATACACTGACTGCTGCTGAGCGGTGGTTCGGCTCGAGGTTCCCACTCCCTCGAGAACTTAACGCCTGCGGCGCAAGTGGGAACCCCAGCTAGATCACTGCTGTGGATGTCGTGTGGTTCTGCCTCAGCACTCACGTGCTTCTAAGTTACCTCTATCTACTTTGCCACTGCTATGACTGTAACCCTGCGTAGTAGAAGCGGTGATACCTCTCACACATAAGAGGTGTATAGACTATACCGGTTTTATCGCCTCGTTTCTGTTATGTTGGAGGTACAACATAAGTGAAATTTATACGTGAAATTTGTATTGTACACCGGTCTATACCGAGGTATAAAAAACCTATATATAAGTTTTGGAGTGCAAAACGGCCAAATGCACAGGCTTAGGCGTTCCCGATGAGATACGGTTGAATGGAATAAAAAAGAGCCCCCCCACCCATTACCGATCAAGTGGTGTTCACCCTCCCAAGCCCTCACTCTTCAAAACGATGGCGAGGTGAAAGATGGTTACCCCAACACCCAAGACGCCAAGACAACAGCCCACTGAAGTGGAGCGCAGGCTCTGCCTGGGGGCACTGGATAGTGACCGCCATCGAAAGGACGTTGGGCACGAGAAGAATGCATCAAGAAAGGCGCCTGCAAAATGCACGACGTCAGCGATGTTCGCTCAGTCTAAGGGGCTCAACCCTTACGTAGACGCAGCGACGCGTGCAGACGTAGCGGAGGCAAAAATGGCCATCATTGGCATGCTAATGATGCCAAGGAGACAGCAGACAAGGTGACGGAGGAAGGTGACGAGAACGGGGGAGGGTGGCGGCAACTGTGCCTGCTGACGTTGAGGAAATAGTTGCCGGTATCGTGACCAGCGTAGACGTGGCTGTCCTAAGCACCCCCGAACACCCTCCAGCGGCAAGCCCAAGCTCGGTGGCCCAACAGCGTATCCATTTTGGTAAGCCAAAGAAGACGAGCTCGGAGCGATCGCAGAAACGGCGCCGAAGCGTCCTGCAAGACTCCAGCGAAGAGAAGGAGGCAGAGGGCGATGACGAGGAAGAAGCTGGTGCAGTGTTGCTGCCGCATATCTTACTTCCGTGTGTTGTGGACGGAGATGCGAACATGATGTCGGCTGGTGCTGAGCAATGCACGGGACTGAATTCTGATGAGGACCCTGCGTTACAGGAGGAGAACGACGACGAGGAGGACGATGACTGGGAGGAAGACTTGAATATTGGTGGTCTAACAGTCGAAGACTCAGATGAAGGGTATGTCGACTTACCGGAGTCGCTGTGCTCATTGGTTGCGATGAACAAGAAGACCATGTCGATGATGAGAACGAACGGCTGGGAGTAAGGTATGTTTGTTGGGAGCATCAAACATATGTGGATACAATCCGACCTTGCACCAACATAAAGGCAACATAACTAACTAACGGTTGTGTTTATCTCGGCTTGATTTGTAGATCCTGCAAACTTTCGACCGGATCCCTCGTACGCTGATCTTTACGAGCCAAGCAACAGCATGATGGCGATGGCCGACGACCCGATGGCACTCCTGCACTACTTCATGCCGCCGAAACGATGGAGCCAGAATACGGTGGAAAGCAACCGCTGCCACAAACAGTCGACCCCACGTTGGGCAGGGTCGATTCAGGCGCAGCAGCGGCGGAACGGGGTGGAGGTCGAAGATGTCGCTGACATACGTCGCCGTCTTTCAGATGTACCCGAGATCATGCCGCACGAGGTGCTTCGAGTGGTGGCGCTGCTACTGCGCGCATGCTGATGACTATTCGCAAGGGTATTGCGGCGCATTAGTCGACAAAGCAAGTAGCCGCGCTTCCAACAAACCGCTTCTACCTGTTCATGCCGAAGAATCGGATCTTTCACAACATGGGCTACCTTCTCTTCTCCAACAACAAGTCGCCACGAGCGGCCCTGGATCGCGCGTGGAAGATCCGACCGGTAGTTGACGTGCTACAGAGCACATTTGCCCCCAGATACCGTGCACCTCCGGTGATTAGTTTCGACGAAGCTACCCTGCCTTCACGATCGCGCTACAACCTGACCGGCAGTTCAACAAGGACACGCCCCCCAAATGGGGAACGAAGGTGTTTGTAGCGGTCTGTGCCAAGCTCTCGTACTGCTTAAAGCGAGTGAATAAAAAACTACAGCAAGCTGATGCTTGCTGCAGATTTTTTATCCAGTCCTTATGTGGGCTTCGTTTAACATAATCCGCGAGGAATTGTTTGTCTGTACAACATAATACTAACATAAGTGTATTGGTTGCGTCTTTGTCGGCCGAATCGAGGTCTACTGCGGGGCCAAGACCAACCTGAGGCCGCCGGGCCATAGACAACAATACTGGCGAGGTCGCCGTACTGCGAACGCGCTGTACCCACCTGCCCCTACATCTCCGTGGCGTTTGGTGATGCCAGACCGATTCTACACGTCTGTAAAACTCGAGCTGCGGCTTCTGCATCGACGGATCTATCTAACGGAGACGATAAGTACCAACCGCTCAGGCTACGCGAAGGATGAGGTCACATCAAAATCGTACAAGACAGTGAACAAGAAGAAGATCATGGTGCCGCCGGAGGGAACGATCAAAATTGCCGAGAACAAGCGCTTCCTCAGATCACAGTCGTGATTGGGATGGATCACAACCTCGTCCATCTTTTATCCAGCGGAGGTAGCCGGTAGACGGGCACAGTTAGTAAGTATACTGTGAGCGCTCACAGTAAACTATTACTAACACTGATGGATTTGATGTGTGTGCTGCAGTGCGCCGGATCAATGGAAAGATGGAAGCCGTGCCGCACCGGAGCTGATTCGTGACTATCACCGCTGGATGGGTTGTGGCGATGACCACGGCCAGCTTCCGATGCAGCGCTACAGTGTGCAGCTGTATCACAAGACGTGAAAATACTACAAAACGTTGTTGTTTTTTAGTCTGCTTGACATGGCGCTAGTGAACGCATTCCTCGTGTTCCGGCATCAAAGGTGAACAACAAGAGACCGGCAGAGCACTTCGCTTTCTTCTAGACCCATATGGATCAGCCCCTAGCGATTGATACTACGGAAGCGTACCCTGCCATCGAGGTACGCAATATGTTGACCGAGACAACATACACGAGCCTGATATTCTTGCTTATGATGTCTATGTTATATGCTGCGAGTAACTTGTGCCCAGGAGAGGAAAGCAGCATCTCCAGTGCGCAGAGAACCAGGGCAGATGCCAGTAGTTACAGAGCAGCCATGCTACGACGAAGGTCATCGCCTTGAGGAGGATCTAGACACAGTCGACAACGACCTGGGTCTCAAGCGCCGTCAGCGCTCTTGCAAGGTCTGTGCGTTGATCAAGGTGCGGCCGTGTATGTTCACGAAGTACTTCAGCCCCGAGTGGTCGACAGGAAATCGACGGTAGGTACTTCGATGTTGGTCCGCTCATAAGAGTACTACTAACATTGTGTGCGGAGCAAATATCTCTGCAACGTTGTGCGCGAGGGGAAGAAGAAGGCCTGCTTCCAGATCTGGCACGATGACTGTGGCAGCGGGGACGCTATCGCTCGCAGTCTGCAGGATCACAAGATCCGAAACCGTTAAACCTCATCTCGCCCGGGAAAGAAGCGTCGGCGCCAAGCTGTCGAGGATGCGGCGGGTGAGCGCGAAGGTAGTGGCGCGGAAGTGTCGATTACCGCGCGTGGTAGCGACGTGGGTGATGACAGACTGGCTGATGATGAAGCGTAGGCAGTGGCGTGTAGCACCGGATGCAATCAATTGAAACGCACTGGCTGCAATCAATTGAAAGTGTGGCTTGCTATCTTCTCATTAGGTAATGCATCGTGCTGAACGTTTGTAACAGTTCCGAATTAGGACTGACCGATAAACAGGACAGTTCGCATGTTGTCTTTACCATCATACGTAGTTCGGGGCCATCAAAAACAGCCAACATAGAATATGCAATGTTGGATCAGTCACGTTTTTTTTTCTGTCTAGCCCTGTACTATCCCGGTGACATAGCTGTGGCAAAATTCCGACCCATACCAAATTCTATATATTAGTATATGGGACAGAGCCGAAACCTACACCTCGTAACTAACCCGGGAACTAAGGGGTTAAGGGAACTAGTAAAATCAGTTTGGAAAACGACACCTAGCGTCTTGTTGCCTTGGTGTGAATTCTTTAGTCTCTAGGAGTCCGTAGATAGGGATCGAACGTACTCGTACTTAGACTCGGTGAGTCTGCGTCTTCATCTGACGCACGCTACAACAGACCCGTTGCACCAGCAGCGGAGGGACCCTCCGTTAATGATCCTACTTGGGCCAAGTACAGGTGCCGGCGGAGCATGATGTGCTGGCTCCCTGTTGGCCCTGTAGGGTCCAGACGAACGTGCATCCGCACAAACGTGATGCGGGCACCGTTGAGGACCTCCAGCTGCTAGAGTCCCTCAGCGAGGATTGCCTCCGCGACTAGCCCATCCGGCTTTTCAGCAGCACCCCGTCCCACAGCAGCTCCTCGATCGCCTACACCATCCTCGCCCCACAACAGCGCGGGCACCAGGTGTCCAAGCCGGTCGCTGCACCTGCACCAGGTGGCCAAGGCTCTGTTCAGCCCAGGAATAAAAGCCATGGATCAGGGAGGGAGGGGGCTAGTCCCCCAACGCGGGACTGTGCCCATAAGGAAGTGAAGTGTCCTGCTATGCTGGTGGCATCTCCTTGTCGCCTTGTATCATATGGTACAGCTCGCACTGCGCGGCGTCAAACGTTGCGCCCCACGCGATAACAAAATTCGGACTGAGATGGATTTTGCTATCACATTATCGAGCCACAAGTAGTTCCGCCTTGGTCGGACACGAGATGGGACATGGCGGGAAGAGCACGGCGCGCCGGTTCGCCCCGTGGGTTATCGGGGGTAGCAAGACGGGCAATGTCGCGGCGTGATAAGTCCGTCGACAAAATCGAAATTGGGCGCCAGCAAAAAGCAAAACAGGGCGCGAGCAAAACATTATTTTGTGAATACAGCTGTTTTACGTGTGGTGCATGCGGGATGTTGCGAGCGTTCACGAATACCACAATGGACTTGTCCTATTTGAAGATGTGCACGACAGTGCATACATCTTCAATGTCCTATAGTGGTTCCTTTCAAAAGAAAGATCATCATAAGAGGACATTTTTTCCGCATGGCGAGAGGACAGATGAAGTATTTAACACCAAACCACAACAGACTACACTCAGCGACAAATTATTCCGGGGGGGGGTACCCCTATTTTTGGCTACTACTCGGTCAATTGTTATGGTCGCGGGTTGCTGTTTAAGTATGATCTGTCTATAGCACGACAGAGCTCAGGGCTTTTGCTACCAATAACAGTTTTGCGCTTTGAAGCATACCTCACATACAATAAACTGAACAGCATAGCCGTCCCAACTTCCGGCCACCTGTCTCCATACAAAATGTCATATAGTTGGATCACAATGATAGCTGCATTTGTGAATTAGTAGACGTGCAAGCTCCTCCGACCGTTGCGCACGCCACAACGGCGGCGGGGAGCGCGTAACAGCTTGGTGCTGAGGACAGTTCACAATTTTGCCGCGACATGGCACTGGGGTTGAGTGACGAAGAGCGTGGGTGCATTTGCAGATTGAGAGAAGGCGGACAATCTAATCGGGCAATTGCGAAAACGTTAAGCGTTCTCGTGACGCTATCGAGCGTACGCTGAGGCCTCGACGTGTTCGTGGTCGTCCTGGCCGTGAACCAGCCGTGTCCGAGAGGCTCGCGCGCCGCCTTCTCCGCAAGGCTGCCAGCGGGGACAAGACGGCTGTCCAGCTGAAGGACGAGTGCCAGTGCAAGTGCTCGCACCGGACCGTGCAGCGGATCCTTTCTGGTGTAGACTAGTCAGTCTACACCAAAATGGAGAATACACTGCCTTTAACTGCTGCCCACAAAGCGCACCGTTTGTCTTGGGCTAAGGAAATGGTAGTGGCGCCAAGGACACAGTGGGAAGCAGCATCTTTTCGGACAAAAAGAAATTCAATCTTGATGGGCCTGATGGAATGCAGCACTACTGGCACGGACTGCGCCGGCCCCCATGAACGACGGTCAGACGACAGAATGGAGGTTCAGTGATGATTTGGGGGGCATTTAGCGTCAACGGAATGTCCCAGCTTGCTGTGCAAGTTGGGCGGCAGGCCTATGCACACTACATCAATACTGTGTCAGAGCTTTTGCTACCTTACGGGCACTTACACTACGGTGTTGACTACATCTACCAACAAGACAATGCTGCCATTCACACCTCCATGGAAACTACAGACTTCTTCGAGAAGCAGGGAATCCAAGTCCTCGAGTGGCCTGCACGATCCCCAGATCTAAACCCGATAGCACCTTGTGGGCACTGATGGCACGGAACGTTTATCCCAATGGACGCCAGAAGAAAGGAGCGAAAACCCACTTCTAATTCACAAATGCAGCTATCATTGTGATCCAACTATATGACATTTTGTATGGAGACAGGTGGCCGGAAGGTGGGACGGCTATGCTGTTCAGTTGATGGTATGTGGGGTAAGCTTCGAAGCGCAAAACTGTTATTGGTAGCACAAGCCCTGGGCTCTGTCGTGCTATAGACAGATCATACTCATACAGCAACCCGAGACCATAAAAATTGACCGAGTAGCGGCCAAAAGTAGGGGTGGCCGGAATAATTTGTCGCTGAGTGTAATAGTGTCGATTGTGGCATCTACCTCCTACATTATATGGACAATGTAGCTAGGAGCATTGCTGACTATCGCGTGCAGTCGCGGGTGTCGTCCATTCGTGCCAAGATGAAGAAGTGGACGTCTCGAGGGGTTAATGCTCGAGTAGCAGCAGAGCGCCGCTGCACTCTATGCGAGCAGCTCGTTGGTGATAGCAAATCGTACATGGGTCTAGGCTTAAAACCAGGAAGCTGACTGTTTAAATGCACCCAATACAGATTTTGTATGTGAGACGCTAATATATGCATTAGTACACAGATATATAAGCTGTCACCACGTGCCTAAACAACGCTGAAGCAGCATCTCTCGTACTAAGTTCCAGCAGTTAAAAAGATCGACATTTGATGTGAAACATGTTTGTCTTCCCATTTTTCAAGGCCCGTTCGACTATTACAAAACCCCAGTGTTTTCTACCCCATACGGACACTTGCACATAAGCAAAGGATGACCATTTCACACTTTCAGATAAATTTTGGAACGTCCTTTCCTTGATTTTGACTTTAGGAGCGGTGAAAGCGGTTTCAAGCCCCTTAAAAAAACGTAGTCCAGCACGAAAACACTACCTTGTTAGTTCTGGCCATGTAACGCAAGATCAAATAGTCTAAAAAACCCAACCAGAGTTGTTGATAAGGCAGTAGACTATCCATGTCATCTGAGAAAATCCAAATGTCATCAGCTCCATTTGACCACTGAAATACCGGGTTAGACTTTGAGGCTCGGGTTCGAATTGCTTGTTTTGTGGCTGGCAAAGTAACTTTATCGACAGGGGCGTTGTCCTCAAACAAACTATCACCAGATTCACGCGATAAACTAGAACCGATATTATCATCGCTGCTATCATCATTTACCTCGCCATAAGACCCATCCTCATCACTATCTCCAGAATCAAATAGTGGGTTCCTTCCAATTGGTCGAGCGCCTGCGTCAAACATGGGGCTATCTTCATGTAAATTCACAACGATTCTATTATCTGATAGAATCACCTCGTCATCTGCGCTAAGCTGCGAATTGTTCTTATTTTTCACACTTGTAGGTCAGCTAACAACCGTATTTTCTCCACCACTAGCACTACTGCCACAACCGCTTCTTTCATTGCGACTGCCATCACCGCTACCACTACCACAGGCACTTGTACTGCTACCAGAGGTACCAGCACTTGCACCACCACGAATTGCATCATTAACTCTTAACACACGAACAGGGAACTCCACCACTGGCACGACTGCTGGTATCGCCGCTACCACAACCACCACTTGGGTCATCACAGACACTTTCACTACCCATATCAGTAATGGTACCAGTGGAATGACCACTTGTACCATTTCCACTGTTGTCCGCAGGAATTAAACCGTCATCATTTCGGCTTGCACCATTATTGTAACGGCTAATAAATCGCCGAGCCCGTGTTTCTGAGAGCTTCCGGTTTTAATATCCTGCACAAAATCTTCGAGGCTGCGGAAGTAAGAAAGCACATCGTTAAATGTCCACTTACCCTCGCGTAGGTTGTCGAAGTAATTGAGAACCCTCCCCTCGTAAGGCTTCAAAAAGTGTTTTCGCCCACCCCTTTTCTTGCGTTTGCGGTCCGTCCCAACGGCATCGTCGAGTAGATCCCAGTATTGTTTTCCCCAATCTCGGAGGGTTGATTCCTTGACTTTTAGCCCTCGCACAGCGTCTTCAACAGTCCATTCCGAGTGTTCCTTCAAAAGCTGAAGAAGGGCCATCCTGTCTTATTCGGAACGCTGGATACATTTGCGCTTCTTCATCGTATTCCAGGAAGTAGGAGGGAGGAGATGCTAGAGTGCCTGGCCAGGAATATTTCAAATCCTAGAATCAGATTTCTCAGAAAGTTATTCAGATTAACTCGGCGCGAGTTAATTTAATATTAACTCCGGGTGGATTCAGACTAACTGATACAACCAAAGTATAAAGGGCAAGTGATTGGTTGAGTTCAAAATATACTGATACGTCTCGGCTGGTAGGAAGACAATGCAGGCTTTGAGGTAACTTCCTCAATCTTGAAGGGAATCCACTTGAAGTGCTGGAGTCGAATTCGGTGGACGGCCAATTCGTCTTGTCGAGGTTGTATCAAAACGAATGTCTCCTTCTGGATTGCTAGGTGAATCTGGAACAGACATTAAACGATTGACTTGTGTCGCTGCAATCCCAAAAGAATGTTCCATACTTGAACCTGTGCACACCAAGTACGTTGTGTTACGTATAATACCCATAGGGTTTTGGCGCGCCAAAGTGTAGTCCTCATTGAAGCTTTGTCGAACGAAATACCCAGATGCAGGAGTAGAAGGGTAACCAACACGGATATTGCTATCATTCAGCGGGGGTGACTGATGAGGGAAAGAATCATTGACGTTGATGTGCGGTGCGGTCGGCAGCCAGGGATGCATTTACGCACTTGTAGCTAACGATGGTAGTATATAGTGTAGATCTCCATATTGTGGACGCAGTAGCCGCGTTTCATGTGGCGCATACCCTCCATCCACGAACTCCTCTGTGCAAGGCTGACTCATGGTTGAGCTCAATTCGGCATGATCATCGTTGTGCCTGACCAGTTGAAGAACATAATCAGACGCCGGAGTATCCAATGCGAAAGTTGAGTTGATAACATCACTTGACTGCCTCGTTCTATTTCGCTTTCGCGCCCGCCTATACATAAGTTTGTCACCAGTTCGATCTCCCGATCCTAGCACCGATCTCGCCACACCAACATGGGCGCGGATCCCAAACTTAAGGTGCATCGAACAGTCACAACTACTTGCTTTCACTCCCACGAGCCAACCGCGTATTGGCATGTTCTCCCGAAGCGCGCGACGGGTTGGACATTTCACTTTATCCCGATATAAGCGAGCGGCCTTGATTTTTTTTCTGATTTATTGACAAGCAACGCATCCATAGTACATTCGAAAACATTTTCCATAATACTAGAGCACGCTAGTTGGCGCATGGTGTGGAAAGCGTCTATGTCAATATCCATCTCCAGCATATCAAGAACTCGAACTTGACGTGTGTGCAGACAACAGCTATAGCCTTTGATTTCATCATCCATTTTGCTATGTGTTTTATCTCCACGTTGGGAGCCCCAATTGAAAAAGTAGGCGGAGGGACATCGCAGCCAAAGTCCTCCGCCAACGTGATCATACGACGCAAAAGTGCGCATATTTCACTTGTCTTGCGCTGAACATGACGCTTCACACTAGCATTGAAATCTCGCCAGGGTTCTTTGTAGTTGCCTAACTTGACGGTGAACGAAATATTTGCCACCGTCAAAATTTACTGTTTAGCCACTGCTCCTCGAACTAATTTGAAAAGTTGGTTAAACATCGCTCAGTTCTCCATTCTGCCATAACTCGGTCCTTGACCATACAGTAGTCTGAGAAGTTCCTCGAAAGTGCATATCCATAATCCCTTTGAAAACTGCCACTCCAGGACGGGTTTCAAGACGTCTTGGCCTCTTGTGAACGTTATAAAAGACGTGAAAAAAACACATCAAGTACTTACTCCCACTACAAGCATCTACACGTTGAATTGCATTCCACTGGGCATCTTCCGCGTCGCACATTACAGAGTCGACATGAAGCGGAGAATGAAATAACTCTCTGGTACCGTCTGGCGACACATCCAAACGCTAATCCGTACTCCCGGTGCGTTCTAGCGCTGACAACAAGTATTGCAAAGGGGTGATAGATCCTTGATCTATCCGAGAATTCACACGTAATAACTGGGTACTCAACTTAATCGTGGCATCAGTGTGAAATAAACGAAAGTGCTCAGATCCTCGAAACTGATTTACTTTGGCTATCAAGCTTAAAGTCGATACACCTACAACGAATGGGTCAACATCACTGCTCTTTCCAATCCGAGGGTGTCCATCATTATCATCGAATGGTCCGAAAATGAACACCTTATCACTATCGATTCAATCGTAATATGGAAATTCTTTAGCTAGTTCCTTAACGGCTTCTCTTGTATTCCTGGAAATATGTTTCTTCCGAAGTCTTTATACACAATCGGATATTTGTAGACGTGAGGGTAATCCCAAGGGTGGGGTTGGTACGTCAGTAGTACGTCGTACATTACTCCAAGTGTGGCGTGGAGGGACACCATACGAATCCATTTTAGTAATGCATTCTTTGACATATGATGTAATTGGCACTCGATGTGAGTCTGAACATGATTTCTCTCCCCGAAGGTGTTGATTTCCATTGAAAGATACCCGCCACACGTTTCATGATGCATGTTCCCAGCATTTCCACTGTACACTACACTGACCGCCCCCACTTATCTCCATTGATGCACACGTAGGGCTTGTGCATTCCAGTCTTCGTTCAGTCATGCTGTGGTCGGCAAAACCAATTCGGCAGTTCATGTTGCGATATCTATATACCAGAACAACAAAACGCGGTCGCTCTATGCTTTCAAAGTCTTCACCTTTGACATGATCAGCGAGCAACGTCCACCGTATAGGTGGCATTGCCGACTTGAACACAACATTAAGTAATACTGAACAAGAGTATTAAAATGGTTAATTGCGAACACAATTGCCGCGTTAAGCGTTTCTTGATCGGTGGCTTTCAGTGAGTTGTTTTGAACTAACTCGTTAAGAATTCATCTCGCGTCAAATCTCACGCCCGATTCAAATTATCTCGCGCCGAGCTATTGTGAACCTCACGCCCGATTCATATTATCTCGCGCCGAGCTATTGTTAGCTGCGCGTTTGTTTCGAGTTGTTGTGAACAACCGGCCCTGATTCTGTGCATTTTGCTGGGACCCTCAAATCTGTTTGCTGGCGCACTAAGGCCCTTGTTCAGGTACAGAACATGTTCTCGTCCAAAAGAGGTTAGGTCTAGCCAACGTGTCTGGAGCAGAGCACAACCGGCAAGAACACTGTGTTCTGCCTGGTTCAAGCTGAGCTTTGTGTTCTCCACCATCATCTAGAAGCTACCGCACCTAAGCGGAGCGGAGCGGCACAAGCTACACAAGCATGACACAAGCAGTTTGATTATGGAGCCACCCGACACGAGCGACCTGTCTGCCAGATTACCGAACGTCCTGTCGGTAGGTGTTCCTGTCTTCACGATGCCATTCCTGCGGGCGTGGTCCGACGTCGCAGCGACCCCGCAGCGTATGCAGACTGCACGATCATCGCTCCCAGCAAACGTGCAGATCAATGCTGGTGCTGCGAGCGTGCAGGCCAACGCTGCTGTTCCGCCCATAACTGCTGCTGTGTCCATGTAGGCGGCCTCTGCTGTTGTGTCCATGCAGACGGACTCTGCTGTCGTGTCCGTGCAGGCAGACGCTGCTGTTGTGGCCGTGCAGACAGACTCTGCTGCAGCTTCAAAGAAGGGCAAAGGGAAGGCAAACATGAAGGCTAAGCCTACGCAAAAACGCATCGAGCGGACCAACAAGATTTTCTGTACAATTAATCTTTACGATTCGCGAGAATATCGCGCAGCAGCTGAAGCTGTAACTCTTGGAACCTGGGGGTCTCCTTGTGTTGCTGCTGCAGCGAAATCGTCAGAGCGCGAAGTTTTTCATCGGGCGACGCCCGCAGCCCGGCAAACGCTGCAATAGCCTCCATCCCCCCTTGTAGAACAATGACGAGCTGAGCGACAGGACGGGTTTTCTCTTGGACGCGTCATCTTTAATCGACTCACCAGCGTCCTCCTCCTCTTCTTCGTCATCATCTACAGCTGAGTCCAAGCGCACCTCACTGCTTGGCCCCACACGTCCACCAAAAGCGTCGTTTAAATTGCCCAAAGACCTTCGTCAATTTCACTGCTGCGTGCATCGTCCCCAGTCTTCTTTATTTCTCGCTTCTTTTTACGGTAGATGCACTTCAACTTCCTATACTTAAGAGAGACCTGAAAGCTCAAAAGCATACATTAACACAGAGTAAGTTAATCTTGTTAGCCGCCTTTTCCATATTAAAATCAATACCTGGTCGTGAGTGAGCACTATCCCCAGTGACTGGGAAAGTAAACTGGCGAAGTACTGCCACGCAAGCGCCTTCTTTGTCGTAGTATCAGCGGTCTCTAGTCGTCGCTTGATGTCTCCATCGGAGAAGCGCAATTGAAGCAGCACCCCCGCCGATGCATTTCAAATTAACAGCTAGCAAATGCAACGATATAACTGCTTTTCTTACATCATGAAGATATCTGCTAAGGCTTCTCGTTTAGCAAGTCCTTGCTCATGGCAAACAGTTTACTTGCATTCTTCTGGGTTTCTGCTGCAGGTGCTGGTGCTTCTCTCAGGAGTGGGTCCACGCCTCTAACAGGTACGCTGACTTGAACTAGCACCAGCAAATTGTGTAAAACTGCGCAGCAAAGAATTACCTTGCACACCCTGTCAGCCGACTTTTGCTCTAGCTTCCCTAGCAAAATACGGAATCTGTTTTTCAGGCGCTCGAAAGCACATTCTACGACGATGCGGGTCTTGGAGTGCAGGTAGTTGTACAGCCGCTTCCGTCGATCTTGTAGAGCATCGACTTCTGGAAACGGGGTTAGCAGGTGGCTCCGAATTTCGTAGCCTGCGTCCCCAACTAAATGCTTTCCTGGTGGTATGAAACTAGAAGGGCTACACCCGCCAACCAACAATAATTAGTAAAATAGAACTCGAAAAAATGCACATGTTCAATTGCTGCCTGGCCGCTGGCTGGCGGTCCCCATATCACCCACCAGGTCCATGTAGATTCGGGGTAGCCCGGCACATCATCCGCTTGTGGCCCAAATTGATACCCTGTCAGCTCAATCCAATGTGCTCTGGGTCCAGCATTACACCCCAACGCAGCGATGAGGGCATACAAATTACCGTTTGCAAACTCCTGATCTATTCCACAGGGATTGGTCGTTGTTTGATCCTGAACAACCGAAATATGCCCCGATGATCAACAATAGCCTGTACATTCACCACAGGGAAATTCTTGCGGCAGTACCAGCCTTCGAAGTTGCGAGGACGGGCAATGCGAACAAGCGTTCCGTCGACAGCATCGATTGTGTCAGGAAAACTGGCCGTAGAGTAGAAGCTATTTTCAACAGCGCCCAGTTCGTCCCCTTGAGGCATCACTACAAAGCGCTTAGCCATGGCGCTGAGCACATCCAGTGTCTCGTTGATGTAGACAACGGCTCGAGGCCTGGATATGCCCAGCGCCGAGGCCGCCTGGTCCATAGTGCCTGAAGGGAGCACTAGTGATCCTGCACGGATTGCTCCTTTCTGTGGTGCCTCGCACCTGGTATTATGCAGAATGAATGAGGTTGGATGTGGCTAGGATGTCTGTAGCGGGCTTACTTAGCTCACTACTTTAGCTTACACGTGTGCGTGACGTGTCGGAGGAAGCGTAGGTTTATTTATATTAGATTAAGTATACTTAACCTTGTAAGTATAGTTAACCTAAATATAGATGTATTAATAACCCCTTTTGGTAGAAATGAGGACTGAATTTGAATGTTAACTTTTGGCCTTGCCTCCTAAAACTGTTTATAAAGAAACGTTCTGCCAACGAGTGGTTGGCAGAATCTCTATCCTAATGCATGTTCCTAATTGGCAGATATATATTGCTTTCTGCCAATAGTAGTGCTTCCTACTATGAATGGTGGCCACACTGCATGTGGCCCACCCGAATGTATCACTAGTGCGTGTTGCACTAATGTGGAGGTTGACCGAATGTGTAGCCCCGCTACAATGTCTGTGTTAGCCTAATATACATGGGTGGTTTCGTACTATGTAGCTGGAGGGGTCGCTGTAGTCGTCGCAGGTCGTTATCGCCGCCACTGCGTTCATCGCAGGTGGCGCTAGCTCTTGCGATATCCAACAGTCCTCGACCAAGATGATCCGTGTCTACGACTTCTCCTTGTGCGGATGGATCAGCTTGAGCATGGCCAGGTTGGCGCCCGTGATGCGTTGTACCGAGGGGCTTAGTGAAAATGTCGGCTTTCATTCCAGTCGTAGGGCAATAGGTAACATTGACCTCCTTCTTGCGAATGGCGTCGCGTATGAAGTGGAACGTTATGTTGATGTGCTTCATGCGCGAATTCGTCACGTCGTTCTCCATATTCTTGATCGCACTTTGGTTGCCGACGTACAAGTCGATACTGTCATATGTGCCGTGCAGTTGAAGCTCAGTCAGGAGCTGCTTCACCCACAAACAGTCCTGATCTGCCGTCGCCCCAGCGATGTACTCTGCTTCGGCCGTAGAGAGTGCGACGATAGATTGTTTCTTGCTGTACCACGAAATAGGCATGGCGTTGATAGCGAGCAGTCCTCCTCGATCGATTTTGCATCCTTTCCCCCGGCCCAATCTGCATCACTGAAGATAGCTGCCTCAATAGTGTATCGTGGTGCCTGTGGTCGGGTAAAATGCAACTTCAACTCACGCGAACCCCGCAAGTAGCGTAGGATACGTTTTACAGTAGTCCAGTGAGTTGACGTTGGCGTTGAGACGAAGCGCGCCAGGTAGTTCACAGGCATCGTGATGTCTGGTCTAATGCAGTTGCTAATCCATTGCAGTGACCCCATGGTCTCCCGCATGATCCTTGTGTCGTAAAAGGGCTCGCTGTCCTCTCCGTTTAGGTCCGAGTTGATTCCATCGGCGTAGTCACGGGGCGGCCATTCTCCATGCCACACTTGGTTAGCAAACCGTCAATATTTGCTGTCTGGTGAAGGTAGATGCCGCGATCGCTCTGCTCAGTGTTTATTCCCAAGCAGTTCTTGGCTGGACCCAAGTCTTTGATCTGAAATTGGTATGCGAGCTTCCGCATTGTCAAGTCGGAAGCGCTTTCACGCTGGCCGACGACTACCACATCATCGACGTAGAGTGTAGCGGGGCTATACATTCAAGCAACCTCCACATTAGTGCGACATGCACTAATGGATACATTCAGGTGGGCCACATGCAGTGTGGTCACCATTCATAGTAGGAAGCACTACTATTGGCAGAAAGCAACAGATATGTGCCAGTAAGAAGCATGCATTAGGATAGAGATTCTGCCAACCACTCGTTGGCAG
>BSXT01001593.1:0-19163 GCA_030267785.1 Phytophthora fragariaefolia
CAGGCCAATTGAGAAGGTGAACGACATCGTGTACGCAGACTTACTGATCCCTGGAGCGAACAACGGATCCCAATACTCAGCCGTGCTGGTCGTAATGGACGGATTCTCACGCTACGTGAAGATCTTTTTGTTGAAGTCGAAGGCTGAAGGAGAGGTGAATAAGTACATGCAAGAGTATATTGCTTGGGCCGAGCGCCAGCACCGGACCGCGTGGGTACTGTGATCACTCGAGAATGGAGTGAAGATGATGACTGTGAAGCCAGCAAAAACTTAGTCAGGCAAGTGCTGACGGACAAAGGCCAAGAATTTTGCAATGGAGCAATGGCAAAATGGTACAAGAAGAAAGGTATCGTGCATACGAAGGTCGGGCCAAACGTGTCACAGTTGAACCCAGTGGAACGTACGCATCAGACCTTGGTTGACATGGTGAATACTATGATGCACCAGTCGGGTTTGCCTGCATCGTTCTGGACTAGTGCACTGGAGGCAGCAGTGTACGTGAAGAACCGCGTATTTTGTAAGGGTGCTGGGTGCACTCCGTACGAGATGACGTTCGACTCAAAACCAGACATCCGCCACATCAGAGCATTTGGCTCGCTCGCATACTGTCACACTCCAAAATCCAAGCGGAAGAAGTTCGCGATGAACTGCAAGATGGAGTTCTTGATCGGGTATCGTGAGGACCTGGTGGGTTGTCAAGTGTACTTCCCCACTGAGCACAAGAAGGGTTTTGTGTCCGATGTGAAGATCAATGAGGCGATCAAGTACAAAGACCGCCACGAGAGCGGGTACAAAGGCAAGGTGAACAAGTGGCTTCAGACCTTCAACGAGTTCATCAACGAGGGCGAGTTTGACGACTTCGCTGCTGCTGATCATGATGGCGATGACTCATCGCACCAAGCTGATTATGATGCTGAATCTGAACGATGCGCGAGCATTGACATGGAGGAAATTGAATCAGTTGCTGGCAGCGAGGATGAGAATGCCCATGGTGTGTGGAATGGAAGACTACATAGCAAACTACCTACTATCCAGCTTCAACACCAGGCAGATGTGTCTAGCGAAATCAGCGCAGATCGAGAGCTGTGGGATGAGATCCTTCGTGCGAGCTCCCTGCCCGACTATGATGATGCGTTTGAGGAAACGCAGGAGGGCGAAGGTACAAGAAGCCGACGTGATTCTGACACCGAGGTGGATCCTGAAGAAGCTGAAAACAACAGTACAACTGAGGTTAGTCCTGAAAATGTGGATGTCGATAATGAAAGCGCTGAAGCGGTTAGTGAAACTGCAGCGGCTGATGCAGAAGACCAGAGTGACTACAGTGACCAGGATGAAAATGAAGATGAACATGAAGTTGAAGTCGATGAGGACTATGCCCAATCAATCGCACACATTACGGACCTGAACCACGTTGTGGAAACGGAGCTCCGTGGAGGTGCAGATTACGATTGTTTGTTTGATCCGGCAGATGCCCGTGAGCTGAGTGAAGTTGCTGATGATGTGAACGATGGCAATGATAGAGCGTGGATTTCAGTGACGGATCATGAACTTGTTGCAGTACCAGACCAGATCATTGGTCACCGACGACCTAGGGACGTCGACGTGCGACGGACACGTGAGCGGAAATGCAACAAAGGGACACAAAGCGCGTAAAGGAGACTACGCCACGTCGTCCAGGCCTTCGTGAGGTTCACGAAAGGCGACCACCTGAACACTTTGAGGACTACCAGGTATACTCGGCGTTCAAAGCCCTACACACTGACCGTCGCGATGCTGGAGGCATACGTGCTAGTGATGTGAAAATTCCACGGACTCGCCGCGAAGCCATAAGGTCCAAATATGCACCCTATGGATAAGCAGGTTGCTGTGCTTCGGGCCAAAGGCGTGTTGAAGATGATACCTAAGAGTGAGCTGCCCAAGGACCAGAAACTATTGAAGACCATGTGGGTCTACGATCTCAAAGAAGATCATTTGGGCTACGTGACTGAGTTTCGAGCGCGAATTGTAGGCAGAGGTGACACGCAACGTCCGGGGCTGGAGTACTTGGAGACTTTCTCCCCTGTTGCACGCATGGCTACGTTTCGACTGTTCGTCGCAGTGAGTACCTTCCTGGGGCTGATTATCTACCAGGGTGACATAAATACAGCCTACCTCAATGCCTTGCTGACGATTAAGCAGTATCTGGAAGATCTTGACGGATATCCATGTGAGGTGGATGGCATGATGTACATGATAAACAAGGCTCTCTACGGGCTCAAACAGTCCGGCCGAGAGTGGAACACAGAGGTCAACGATTGGTCCATTCGCTACGGATTCAAGCGATGCAGCACGGAGCCGTGTTTGTACTTCTATGAACGAGATGGTGAATTTGCTATTGTCCTGCTCTACGTGGATGATATCCTGTGCGCGACAAAGAACGAGGAGTTCAAGAAGAAAATGTTCAACCAGCTGAACGAAGACTACGGCCTCAAGGACCAAGGACTGTTGAACACTTACCTCGGAATTGAAGTAGAGCAGAATGACCGGTCCATCAAAATCCACCAGACAATGTACTGTGAGCAGATTTTGGAGCGATTTGGGTTCAGTGATGCACATCCGAGTCGAATTCCGATGGAGACCAAACTAAGACTCACGATGAATGATACGGACACGGCGTCACGTAAGCAAGTGCCTCGCAACGGCAAAGTGTTCCCGTACCGTGAGCTCGTAGGCTCATTGATGTACTTAGCAACCTGCACACGGCCCGACTTGGCGTATGCAGTCGGTCAACTGAGTCGCTACGTGCAGAGTCCCACCCAGCAGCACATTAGTGCAGCAAAACGGCTGCTGAGGTACCTTGTTGGTACCAAAAGATAAGGAATCGTGTACTTGAAGGACGCAGTGACCAACGGCAGTGGAACTCTCGTACTTGACGGATTTTGCGATTCGGATTGGGGCAACGACCCCGACACCAGAAAGAGTGTGACCGGTTACGTGCACTGCATGACTGGAGGCGCCATTTCGTGGGCATCCCGACGTCAACCTATTGTGGCCCCGTCCACAGCAGAAGCTGAGTACGTTGCTGCGTGTGAAGCGTGCATGGAGGGACAAGGTCTACGCAACGTCCTCACCGAAGTCTTCCCAATGGTAAAGACGGAATTTCGACTGGGAATTGACAACCAAGCGGTGTTCGTGATGGCTACGAACCCAACCTACAGTCGCAGGACGCGACACATTGAACTGCGCTGGCACTACGTGCGAGACCGGGTGGCTAAGAAGATGATGGAGTTGTGGAAGGTCAAGACCGACGTGAACCCATCCGATTTGATGACGAAGCCGCTGGCTAGCGAGCGGTTCGATATGTTGAATGATATGATCGGCATGACCAAGCAACATCTTCCGAAGTAGCTGTCTTCGGAGGAGGGCGTGTTGGGGTCGGTCTTCAACAGCGAGGTATACGGCGGTACAGCTAGTATACTAGTATACGTGAGAAGCGTAAGAGTGATGGTAGAAAGTGCCGCATCTAGTGCGCACTTGAGGAAGCGCTGCGCAGGCAGGCTTCAGTCTAAGATTTCCCGTCTAGTTATAATGTTGTGTGTCTTTGCGTTAGACGCCGCCTTGTGTACTCTCTCCAACAGACGCGATTAATACTATAGACGCGGTGGACGGGTAAGTCACAATAGATGTAATAGACAACGTGAATGTCACAGTATATACGTGGACGCAATATTGTCAATTCTGTCCAAAATTTCCAAGAGGGCGCGGTTTGGCTCTGGTCACGAAATCGTGCAGCGAATCAAACTTAGTCGCTAATTGGCCAATATTAGACAAAATGTCCGAGTGCGCACTCAGCACAGTCAACTCAAGATGGAGGAAGCGGTAACGCGGCAGCACGCGCACCCCAGGACTGTCTACCACTGCATCTACGCGCACATCAAACTTGGCTATACCAGAAATCATCTCGCCCACGTCTTCAATAAGACTAAACACACGATCGGCAATTGGCTGCAAAAGTACTATGAGACTGGAGTGTTCCAGCGTGCTCGAACTAGCTGAGAGAGGAAGTACACAAACCAGCACCGCGTCTGGCTGTTTAACTACTACCAGCAACATCCACTTTCCTACTTAGATGAAGCTTAAGACGCCTTCAGACGAGGAATGTAGCCCCCCTCATTGCTCTTGGAGTCTCTCCACAACACCTCGCAACGAGCTCTCTGCGGTTGCTCCATCACGATCGGTCTCATCTGGCAGTATGCAGGCTGCAATAAATTCATCACGATCCTGAGCTCTTGCAATCGACAATTCATACTCGTAGATCACGATCGTCACTGTAAGCCCTCGCATTTTTTGCAGCCATTGCTTCCATGCCTGTTCTGACTTGATGAACTGCATGTCACGTTTCCACTCGCCCACCTCAGGAATCTCGACAGACCACTAGCCGTCCGCCTGCACCACTCTGCACTTGACGCGGCAGCTGAACAAGCTCCACATCTTCTGCAGGATCTCGTGGAACGATCCTCGTTGATAACGACGACGTCAAGAGTCTCAGCTGACGTATAACGTTGGGGCAATGGTCACTTTCACGATCGGCCGGAACAGCAACTGATACCGACGGCTTGGCGCTGCTTGGTCTGGTTCTGCTGCAGGCGCTGCCAACATACCAGCAGCTCGTACAGGGGAAGCAGTAGCGGGTGCTGCCGGTTCTCGTGGCTCTGGAGATTGCTGCTGCTGAAATGCTGCTGCAGGCACATGTCGTGGTCGTGCTTCTTGACTACGGGTAACTAATTGCGAGGGTGGATCTACTGTGAGCTGCGAGGTCGACGGAGAGCTGCTTGGTGTCGGGGTGCGGCATCGCAACTGGTGCGACGAGACGCGTGTAAGACCGGTCTGGCGTGGTGACCTCCGTGGCGTGGCCACCATGATGCAATTTCGGAACTGCAAAGCTGCAACGTTGAGCTTGCAAGAGGAAAGCTTATAATCACGCATAAATGTCATTCCTTATGCTAAGTGGGTCATTGGCGGATCGGTTTCGCTGGATCGATTCAATCAATCGCTCTCGGTGATTTTGAATCGAACGCACAATATAAAAATACTACTAAAACCTAACAACTGCCCACCGGAGCGAAGCGTAGGTGGGATACCCAGTAGTGGAGCAAGCTGGTACAGCGAGCGGAACGGGTTAGACCCCACCATACACCCTCCGCCGCGAAGCGGCGGCGAACGTCTAGTTAATAACATGTAAGCTAATCCTACCTCGCCCTGTATTCATTAACACACTATTTTAGCCTATCCGCTCAAAATATAAAGTGGATCGGCTCACTTTAAAGTGTACGTAAATGCGTGCTCAAAAGTGGTCACATCCAAACCACGCAAATAGCGATCCCGTCAATTATGCATCAACACATCTAGCTCAAGAAGGTATTGTAGTACCCACCACTTCATGTCTGGCTTTGGTTCGGAGAGATTTGGTACCAACCGCCATGCTCCTCTACACAGCGCCATAGCTGGTCCGGACCATACTGCCTGCACTGGCAGGATACCTCTGCAGCACACCATTTACATGGGTTGTCGGGAGCTCTGAATAGTTGCATTGAATTTTAAATTTTTCCTCTACTGTGGCTTGCCCGTGTTTTGGCAAATCACGGGCCCTGAAGTCGGATTTCGTGGGTCCAATTTGTAAAGATGGTCCAATTTACAGATATAGTTGAAACGATTTAGAACGAGCGATGTCAGAATTGGAGAAGAAAAGCCCGTTTTGCCGTTTAAATCGCGCAAAAAATATAGGATGGCAGTTTGGCGACCATCGTGCAGCCCCGTGGTCAGGGTTTGATAGTAATCTACTCGTTATTAGCGCTAGTACTAATAGTAGTCATAAACTATTAGTACTAAAACTATTATGCGAAAAGGTTGGCATTGGTGGCCTTCCAAAAATGGCCTAAAGGGGGTACCAAGTGCTTTGATTGGTACCAGTTTGGTTCATGAATAGTTCGGCTTTGGTACCCAACTGGTTGAATGCGCCCTACAAAAATGTACTAAACTATACCGCTTTCAACCCCTCTTGTGACAGCAAATTCCATTCCAACTGCTTGCGGCCACTAACTCGACTTTGACAGCGATATCTCCTTGTGCCTCCCGTTCGGTGATACTTGCCGTTGTTATGGCTCGGCACGCTCAGCATCGACGCCGGCGCCGGCTGTACAAGCTTCTAACACTGTGGCGAGCTCGGAAGTCTCTTCGCGACCGCAACTACATCACGTCGAAGCCCCTCATCTACCCACGTAAATGCGCCCAGAGAGTCATGTACAAGGTACGGTCGCGAACGTCGTTTATTAACACAGTGTCTATTGCACTGAGCAATTTTGACCGCTTACTCGTGGCATTCTCCCGTCACTACATTGTCAAGTCCGGCCCTGGTAAACGTGGCCGTCCGCCTTGAATGGTGTCAAAGCACAATGTGCTGGCATGTCTACAACACTATTATACAGCCGATGTAGAAGCAAAGACGCTTTGCGAACTCTTTGGTTTCCCACCCCCAACACCAAGTCGAGTTCTAAACAAAGCTGAATGCGCGCTTGCTAAAGCGTTGGAGGAAATGCCAGAGGCTTCGGTTCGATGGCCAACGAAGGAGCAGCAACATCAGTGGGCGGCAGCTGTGAAGGCTCGCGAGCCTTTGATTCGCGGCTGCTTCTGTGTTGCTGATGGCAAACACTACAACGTCCAAAATCCAACTGAGAGTGATACGCAGAACGCCTACTACAAGTGTACATACCTTTCATCAACTCATCTATTTTCTCTTACTAACGATACATTTATGTTGCGCAGGATGGCTACACGGTGTCAAGGTGACGGGGGTTCTCTGGTACGGGTTTGATGGTACTCTCATCTGGGGAAAACATAATTTTCCAGGTTCGTGGAACGAGCTACCAGCTTCAACAACGATTGAGCGATCCAGCAAAAACAATTGAGGGAGGGCGATGCGCTACCGACTCTGCGTTTCCTGTAAGTGCAGCGATGGCAAACCTAATAATAATTACGCCTCTCAAAGATGGCGATTTGGAGAGAGCAAGCTCGGAATGCAGGGCAGGATTGCTGGCAATGCGTTCTGCCATCACTCCGATTCGCCAAGCTGCCGAATGAGGTATGGGCAGCGTATCGAAGTGCTACAGACAACCCTTGTTGCCGCTGCCTTACAATCCAGATACGCGCGCTTTACGACTTAAAAACATTTATCGTCTCTACAACTTTCGGGTACGAACTACAGGTGTTAACCAGATTCGCTCTGTTTTTATGAGCTAAGAATGGACATATATTTTACTCAGGACATGGTGCTTGTTCTACTGTACGTATGCAAGTGCTAAAGGTGTGTTTTTGCGCTGACGACAAGTCGAATCAGTATTAACAACAAAGTTAATTGTTGTTTCGGTCGACCATCAACTTTGTCATGAGCATGAGCATCAATTGTTGCGACTGCTGTTCCCGCATCTCTCTTTCTGCTGCTCGTTTCTCGTCGCGTTCGGCCAGCTCGCGTTCTCGTTCCTCCTTTTGCCGTTGGCACTCAGCATCACCAGCGGCTTGACGCTCTTCCATCATGAACATCATAAGCTTAAGCCGCTTCGACCGCTCAATATGAGGAGGGCATGTCCCGTTGCCACTAGGTTTTGGCGCTTTGTAGAGTTTATTGACTTTGCGACTCAGACTACCACCGTCACGCTCGGCATGCCCGCTTGGTATGTGGGTGTTGTAACCGGCAGCAAGGTTTTCCCACTGCTCAGAGCCGAAGGGCAGCATTCGCTCTACCAAGTCGAGTTCCTACAATAATTACAGGCGTTGGTGGTTAGGAACGATAGGAGATAGCATGCAACTTGTACAACAGCACCACCAGACGTACTGTTCATCTCGCTCAGCGTATAGTTCTTTCCTTTTTTCTTGCGTGGCGTGGGTGCCATGATGTCCGATGCGTGCAGAAAGGGGGCGAGTTGTGGTTCGCGCGAGGAAATCGCTTTTGAACGATAAAACTGAAAGACGACCAGTAGCTTTTTCTAGAACTGTGCTTTACGGTGGGCCAACGGCGGTCGGGCTCGAATGCGGAGAGATGCTCTCGCGTACGTGGCCGGCCTTGCGACAGCCTTCGAAGCAGTCGTCGATGGCCTGGACCTGATCTCGCGGCGGTGGCCACTGCCGCGTCACGCAGTACTTCGCCCCGGGCACGATATCAATCTCGTGCCGGACACCTCGTTCAGCTGGAAGTTCCGCCGGGGTCTTCTGAGGGAAGATGTCCTCGAACTCGCGTGCGATCGAGTAGACGAGGGGGGTTCGAGGCTTGGAGGGCAGCCCAAGACTGCGCGGTGAAGCGTGTCTCGCGAACGGACTTCGGCTCAGCCACCTTCGGTCGTGACAACGAGGCATCGTCGCTGACTGCGTTGGCGAGCACGGCAGGTCGATCGGATCCGGTGCGAAGACAGGCTTGTTCGATATCACCGCCCTTCAAGTCGCGCAGGAAATGCTTCCAGGAGAGCCCTGGAAGCCGCGTGATGGTCGCCGCGTCGGCGGGAGGGTTCGTCACTTCGATCGTGCGAATTTGGTTCGTAGAGCCCTCCGAATATACTCGACGACGTTGAGGTTCTCGCTCGACGGGGCCTGAACGACCGCGGGAGACCTTCGTCGAAGGCGACGGCGTCCGAATCGGTTGCGCTTGGACTTCCTCGGCCGCCTCGAGCCGGTGCTCGAGGCCGAAGTCATGCTGGATGAAACTTCATTCTCCTCTAGACATGGGATCTCGGTCTCGGCCATGCCGGTGTCGCGCAGGGCTTGCTGCGCGACGGAATCATCGGCGAGCGGGAGCCGCTGCTCGACCGTCGCATTCTTGAGCGGGAACCTCTGCTCGACCTCGTACTGCGCACGCGGGAGCCACTGCTCGACCGTCGCATTCTGGAGCGGGAACCTCTGCTCGACCTCATACTGCGCATGTGGGAGCCTCTGGTCGACCGCGTAGTTCTCGTACGGGGGCTCTGCTCGACCGCACTTCGGCGTGAAGAAGGCGACCAGCGGGTGGCGCGTCGTTCGCGCATTCAACACGTTGGACGACGACACTATCCCCGCTCAGACGCCCATTCCCCGGAAGGACATGGTCCTCGACACCATGTCAGGCAGCGTCATCTACAGTGCGATCGATCTGACAGACGGCTTCGATCCGATCGTGATGAGGGAAAGCGACATCCCCCTCACGGCCGCCAGCACTCCCAGCGACATGCTCTGGGAGTGACTCGTAATGAGGGCTTGAAGAACGCACCGGCCACCTTTATCCGGATGGTATATCATGTACTGCGGCCGCTCCGTGCTTTTGCACCGAGCTACTTTGACGGCATCTTCGTGCATAGTCGCGCTGAGGACGGACTCAGAGCAGTCGACGTACACCTCTGACATCTGCACAAGGTTTCCGAGAAGATGCTCGAAAACCAGTTATACGCCAACCTTCAGAAGTGTATATTCTACGCGCCGGAGATTCCGGTGTTGGGCTGCTACGTCAGCAAGGATGGCGTCCGCGCTCATCCTGAGAAGATCTCGTCGAATCTGGTCTTGGCCGACTTCCAAGAACCAAACGGAGCTGCGCCTATGGCGGGGCCTCGCAAACTACCTTCGTAACTATACGAAGGATTACGCGGGCCTGATCCAGACGATGTCATCATTGCTGAAGAAGGACGTAGCGTGGAACTGGACGCATTCGATGCCGTGAAGAAGAGTCTCGCCTCCGTGCCTGTCTTGATGTTGCCCGACACGTCAAGACCATTTCACGTGGTGTGTGACGCATGCGACTTCGCCATTGGATGCTCCCTCATGCAGTTTGATGCTGAGAGCCGCGAACGCGTCGTGAACTATCAATCACGACAGATGAAGCCGGCGGAGAAGGACTACCCTGTCCGTGACAAGGGACGCCTCGCTATGCGCTACGCTCTGATCAAATTCAGAATGTACCGCCTCGGCGAGCAGACGTTCGCAGTCTACTCGGATCATGCCTCGCTGCGACCGGCAATGAAGAGCCCACATCTCTCTCAACGCATGGTGCGATGGCTCTCATTTTTTGCCGAGTACAACTTCGTCGTGCACTACAAGCCGGGCAAGAATAACATTCTTGCCGATGCACTCTTCAGGCGTCCCGGTTACGATCCCCGGCGCTTGACGCGTCATCAGGATATCCCTGACGACGATGACGAGGACGATTACTGCGCTGCTTGTGTGACGTTGGGCATCAACGACACCCGTTCTGCCGCTGCGTCAGCAAATTGCTGACGCGTACGAGGACGATGCCTTCTACGCTGCGATCATTCGGAATCTGCGTAACCCGACGGTAGATACGCTCGCCAAGCTGACGCGCCCCACACGTGACGCGATCACGCGCTATGACCTCGACGGCGACCGTCTGACATATGCCGTCGACACATTCGACACGCCGCGTGTCGCCATCCCCGCAGAAGACGACCTTCGTGCTCGTCTGGTGCACGAGTATCACGACGCACCCGCTGGCGTCACTCTTGGTGGGGGAGGATGGGCACCGACATCAAAGTCAGTGCAAGAGTCGAGCGAACATCCGCTGCCCCAGCCGGCCACGCCCAGCACGCGCGACACTACTCTCGAGGGCCACGCCCTTCACGGCGTGGATACGAAGGGTTATTCGCTGTAGACGCGGCGGTACCCGCCGCGTCCATGGGCTCCAACGCCAACTTCGCCCCGAAGCCCACTCCGACGCCGATCGACTATGCAGTCGTGTCCGAGCTCTTTCCGCACCACCAAGCCGTCGCGTGCTTTGTGTGGACGCGCTCCATGTCGCTGTGGATCGCCAGATGGCCAACGCAGATCGACGGGGACGGAAGAACATGTCGTCCTTCCGGCGAGGCGAACGGGTCCTCCTATACACGGACGGCATCCAAGGTACGGCTGTGACGAACTTGGGTGCGAACAAACTCGCGCCACGTTTTATTGAGCCGTCCAAAATTTTGAATGTCGTCGGCGATGCCTTCACGCTTGACATCCCTACCGCTATGCGACTGCACCCAGCGTTCTACGTCGGGAGCCTCAAGCCCTACGTTCCTGTGACGATTCCTGCGCTGGAGACTGAGCGTCCACAGCTGGCGCGTAATCCGAGAGTCCCTGCTGTCGACACTGACGCCGAGTCGGCCCGAGCCCTCGCTCCCCACCCGAGGGCGTCCCCGAGCGCGGCGCGCCGCACACGAGCGACTCCAAGTGATGAAGCCGCTCCAGAATCTCGCGGCGGACCTGCTCCGACCGAGTCGCAGCAGCCTCTGCCGCCACAGCACGCACGCGAGCAGACTCAGCGAGGTTCTGAGCACTTATCGCGTCGTCCTTCTCCTAGTTGTTCTCCAGCATCATCAGCCGGTACTGCTGAAACGTTATGGGTTCCGAGGCGTCAGTCCGCTCGGAGCCAAGCGGCGCTGCAGCAAACTCGGTACCAGCGTGGTGGACCCCCGCCGCTTGTGGATGCTTCGGGGGCGCGGCGATACGTCGTGGAGCGCTTGGTTGATCACGACACTCGCTCCCACCGCGAGAACCCCCCTCGCGGTACCCCCAACTCTGCGAATATGCGCGCGACTCGATGACAGGCCCCCGAGAAGTACTATCGGGTGTGCTGGGTTGGTCGCTTGGCGACAGAGGATACGTGGGAGCCCCGTAGTCGCCTTCTTGAAGTCGTCCCCGATCTCGTGAGCGACTGCTACGCTACCACACGTGTCCTGGACTTCACGAACGACTGCGCGAGCAGGCCCACTCGTGGTATCACGGCGACCACCTCTACGACTTGCCGCAACTTCAAGATCCCTGCGGGCCCGATCATAGCACCCGAGCCAGCCGCGCTCATCTTCGCTCAGCATCCAGGCCATCACTTGGTGCTCCCACTCATCGCGCGTCTGCCTCGGACGAACTTGGCACCTAGTGCAGTCTTCGACCATGTGCACGTAGCACAAGCGCCGCTCGCGCTGCGCCATCTCACACACGCGCGCCCGAAAATCCCCAATAGCGCGTGCGCTTCGCGAGGCTTCACGGTCTTTGAGCAACGGCGTGAAGGCTTGACGTGAAGGACAAGCCTTCACGTCCGGCGGCGTTTCAGCGGCGGATAGAGGCACACCACGAGCGCTGAAGCGCGTCGTGTGTGTAGGCGTTATTCGTCTTCTTTCCCAGTATATACCGATAGCGCGTGAAGTACTCTTTCATGACGTCGAGGATCTCGGGCTCATCAGCACCGTCAAGGCTGTAGAGGTCGCACGGTTTGAGATCTCGCTCTATGACGTGGTACGCCGATGGTCCAGCGCCCCCGCCGCGGGACTCGCTTGTCGACGACATCGTGGATTGCAGAATTGACACGCAGCGCCTTCGCCGCGTGCGCCTGTTGTCCAGTGGGCTGCTTCAATCACTTTCCTGCTTGCGATGGCACTCACCGTGGGTGAGTGCAACTTTGAGAGCGGGTGATGTAACGGGCTGGTTACGGTTACATTAGTAGGTAAACAAAGTTACATAAGTAGGTAGGTTCCTCATGGCTACATACACAAAAGTAGGTACAGGCACACGTATAGCGTGTGCCCTGTTGTCATTACCTGATTGGGTGAAAGTGGGAAACCAGATCCATTTCAACCAATAGGCATCGACTTAGATTTGAGTGGTTCACAAAAGGGGCAGGAGCTCCCGCCCCCGCTCCATAAATAAAACAGAGTTAAGTTTGCCCAAAACCTGACACTTAGTTCCAATATTGCGAACTTCCTCTTGCATCCATAGTGTACGCTAGTGACGGTATTCCTTACCCCGTTACAGGCGTGGCTTCTCATTTCCCTGATCTCTCTCGAGCTTCTCGCAACTACGCTTAAGGCGCACATCTTCTTGCAGTAGTAGCCCACTGGACCCTCCTTTGTCTGCGTTAATGGGACGTAGTTACCGGGCTTCTAAGAACGATTGTTGGACGTCTTCTTTTTCTGGAATATGCTCGCTCGCTGGGGTCTGTTGAAACGCTGCTCGCGCTCAGGCTTGTCCCGTCCAGCATTGTGTCCCTCTCCGAAATGCGACATTTCGTACTTCGCTTAGTTCTGTAGCTTCACGTAAGCTTGAGAAGCACGCTTGAGTCTGTCACAGTAGTAGTTGACTTAGGCGACTTCGCTCATGCTCTCAACGTGGAAATCAGGGATGCGTATCTGCCGTTGCAATCATCGACGCCGCCGACTTGATGCAGCGGACGCATTACCGCAGTACCGCGTGGTAAGTTGATGCTTCAAAGTGTGTTAGAGCATCATGGGTAAACTTACACCATATTTTTTTCTCGGCTGGCATCTTGGACGCCCAGAACAGGAACCATCCGGATGATGGCTCTTCCATCGCTGTACCGGCGATTGCGGGCAGCGGTGCATTGTTTTCCGTTGCGTCGTGGCCATGGGTTCGGCAGACCTTTTTGACTTGGACCAGCCATTTTCAAACGTCTTTGCCGAGCCTCTCTTCGAACTTGAGTAGCCCAGCTGAGATGCGAGTCTTCGGCTCGCCGCTTGATGCCCAGCTTGACTTGTAGCTTACAGCGCCAAACCCTGGGCTTGCAGCAGGTTGAGTTGCGCTTCCAGCTCGGCCTGGTTTCCTCCTTTCTAGGCAGTGCCTTCTTGAGGCAATAATGGTATCGCTGACGCCTAAAGTCGGGGGCTAGACCTGAAACCGGAGACCAAGGAAGTTCACGACTTACCCGTCGCAAGCTTCAACAAGTCAAGCTACCAATTACGTGTTACCGAAATCACACCGACAAGTGACCTGGTCAAAGCTTTTTATATCTGGGTATGCAAAGGACAAAACCATGTCGGAAGTTTAGCGTGCAATCAAGAAACGTAAAACGCATGGCGTGCTGGCGAAACAGTGCAAACCAAATTTCTAGGAGAAGAACATACTGTAGTATCAAGGAATAACAGACAAGAAACCCCGCATCGACGTCCCCGATGTTGTGTTGCTGAAGCATCGTATCGTTGCCGAAGTCCATGATTCTAACCACGGTGGTCATCCTCGTCCTGACCGTACGCACTTGAAGCTTCTGGTAGAACGGCGCTATCCACGAATGATTCGTACGATAAAAATATCGCCGATTGAGAAAAAAGTCAAATAATAAGCCGCGACTCACGAAGGCACCAGGTTTGTCGAAACCGCTTCGGATTCCAGACGAACGATGGTAATCAATCTCCATGGACGTTATCACGGACTTACCGGATCCCAAGCGAGGACACTACTCAATCAGGGTGATTGTCGACCAATCCACAAAGCGATCACACTTCATCGCAACAACGAAGAGTGTGTCAGCCCGAGAAGTAGCAACACTGTTCATCGACATCATTTGGAAACTTTATGGAAAGCCCCCAGACAGCGTGTCGGTCTCGACACCAAGTTAATCTCAGGATTATGGAGGCAAGTATTGTAGAACGTCACCCATGAAGCGCAAGATGGAAGTTGCATATCGAGCACAAGGGAATGAGCAAACGAAGCGGACAAATCGAACGCTCGAATAATATCTACGGTGCTTTGTGCCCTGCGTCATGACGACTGGGATGTCTATCTGGCCAACGCCGAATTTGCATTCAACTCAGCGGTGACGTCATGGATCAAGGTGACTCCATTCAAAGCTGATCTGGGCTACATCCCACACAACCCACTCAGCTCTGGGGTGGATTCGACACGAAGTGGATTACGCGGAGGGAAAGGCAGAGCGCGCAGTCCACGGAGTATCAAGCCTCAGTACTTCACTAGTGTCAATATACTATAGAGGAAGCTCAAACCCGCGTGACCGACATCTACGATCGGGTCGAGCAGAACAATAATTCAACGTTGGTGATCGCGTATGTATGAACACCAAGAACCTAAACACAACAGACAGGTTTTTCCAAGCTCACAGAAGCTTGGGCCCAAGTGGATCGGACCGTATTCTATCGTGCGCGAGGTCTATTGGCACGCATATGAGCTCAACCTGCCGCTCAGTCTCAAACTTCATCCCGTTTTCAAAACCTGATCGTGTGAGTTCTACGCATCAACTTCTTCGCTTTCGAGGCCACCCAATGTGATTCTACACGACGGCACCATCGGTCAGATCGTTGAAGCAGTAATCGAACGACTGGTGCGGAAAAAACGTCGTACATTACCTCTTTCGTTGGGTGGGTGAAAGGCAGGCAACATGGGAGCCGCTTGAAAACCTACATCAATTGAGTAGATTAATTAAACGAGGCCAAGCGGTCCATGCGACCAACCAAGAGGCGACGAGAGAAGCCCCGTACCGACAGTGTCTTACATAAAACTGAGCGTCCGCGACGAAATCACATGCAATGAATGAGCTCTCAAATTTGGGAAACTGGCAAATATCAAATTAAATACGCAAGATTTCAAGCATACCAGAATCCAGTCAATTATGGACATATATTTTTGCAGTTACTAAACAATACCTGTACAGGTTGCTGTACTCACTTCAAGTGGACCACTCTGCGCAATATCGACCGGTCGGACGAACTGCAATCCAGCCAACCTGAAGAAACCATACTCGAGCAAAGACCCCGTTCGATACCAGCGTCTTATACTGGTGAGATGCGTCGCTGGGTCTTGTCCTGTCACTGCGCCACATAGCAGGTTGACTCACAAGACTCCCAGGCTCAAGCGCGGAAGCCACAGCGCCCGAGCGCGCTTATTCCGCCACTTCCCATAGCGGTACCATATCGGCCTTACCACTTCCGTACCGTAAATGTTGCGATTGGTGGTAGACCGGAACCCATCTACCAACTCGAAAGACGACCAACGATCACTCGCAGCTCAAGTGCTAGGGCTCCAAGCCCGCGAGGAAGCTACAACGATCGTTACTAGCAGACTCAAGTCCTTGCAGTCATCGACGAGGCGCAGTCAGGAGCGAAGTTGGCCGGCTCACCAAGGAGGTCCTGACGGGGTTCACAGGTACGTGCGTGTCGACCACCGTGACCGGCCCAAACCACGCGATATTCGTAGATTTCGGTGGCACAACGGCGGTTTATTATGCTCCATAAAGTGTATCGGCGTTCACTTACAACAGGGAGGGTGGGAGGCGTGTCAGGAGCGGTCGGCAATGGTAAAATTTGTACGGCTGTTCCTCCCAGACCCAGCTAAGCTGTAACGCCCGCTCAACACGATAACAACAATCAGGAGGCTCACCAAAGACGTGTGGCAACGTCTCAGTTGTTACCGTCTTCGTGTAGTCCCAAATGGCATCCTGATCGTATGGGCTACGAAGAAAGCTTCAACACTGTGTTGTCAATCGTTGTTCGCAATATCTTGGTGCGACTAGGCATATGGCTTAGCTTATTATATGCTTCCAACAATATACCCAGAGCTCCCACTCAATGACATCAGAGGAAAAGTGATGACGAGAGACAATTATGCAACTATAAGATCTTATGCATGCACCACTTATAGTAGACTTGGGTCACATATGTTACGGTGCTGTCGATCGTATTAGTGTAATGGTTTGGTTGTACCGTATCATACTCAGATGTATTGTATTTACTGGGTCACAAATAGCACGCCATCTCAATTATTACTTTTTTATTGTTGTGGGGCATTATGGTCATTTACGTGCTAGCGTGACTACCACATAACGACTACATAGCCCGGTCCTCCAGGCGCATGTGTCATCGCCTGGTGGGTGGGGCATCGAATGAGTGCCTCCGTCGCATCAGCGCTATCCAGCTTCCGCGTCCAGGATATCTCCCTCATTAGTTAAATATGCATCTCGCCAGTGCTCATAATCCTCATCACCGAGGCGTATGACCTGAGACCAGCGTGGGATCATTTCTGGATGATCCGAAGAAAAACAGTGACGACTCTTTTGGTCGTCCATTGCAATGTTCGCCAACATGTCGGCCGCTTTGTTAAACGCACGCAGGTGGTGTGACCACGAGCGTATATGAATCCGATCCGCAAGTCCTCGACACTGAGCATACACATTGCGTAAATGTGCCACTCGTGGGGGCCGTCGTGCCCTTAGTTGGTTTACAATCATGGCGCGATCACCAACGACATGGATTCGTTCTTGCCGTAATGCCATCGCCCGCCGCAATCCAGCATACAGTCCCCTGTATTCTGCTATGTTGTTCGTCGTCTTGCGAGACGCGAGAGAAATGCTAGCCATCCACAGTACCTTCGGTGAAGTTGCCCCGTGTTCGATTGTAAGTAACAGGCTTCCTGCCCCGCCTGGGCCCGGGTTGCCTCTGGAGCCCCCATCGAAAAAAAGAACGACATGTACAGATTGCAACGTAATCGGTAGTCTTGGTCGCTCGTTTGAGTGTCTTCCTATCAGTGAGGAGCATACAAGATGCGCTGCTTCTCGATGCCAATCGCTAGGACTGGCTCGAGCGGTTACGATGCGCACATTGAGATAAGCTTGTCGAAGTCGACCATTCAGTAGCGCGATAGCTCTCCGACTAGAAGAGTCACTCGCATCGTCAATATGCGAAGCTCTTCTAGTCCAGATAGCCTGTAGTGTTACAACGATACCTAAGATCCACGCTTTCTCAGCAACAGCGTGCACACATTGCTGAATACTTTCACGTTCGGCTTGGGTGCGCGTGTGGTATACTCGATCTAATATGGACCAAATACCGTGCGGAACCTCACTAAAATTGAGCCCAAAACGTTGCTTCGGCGTGAAAACATGGTCTGGGCTTCCGAGACCTTTACAATGGCTATAGAACACTTCCCACAATAATTTTGCTCCCGGGCACAGCCAAAACATATGTGCAACACCCGTATCCCTCGACTTGCATTCATCTACAGCACATCCTGGGCACTGAGCAATGGGATCCCAACGAGAGAAAGCTCGTAATTTTAACCGCTGAAGTAATTGTTCCCCCATACCGATACCCCAACCTGTCTTCTCAGAGACGCCCACGACACTGAATCAAGTGCTCTGCCTATTGTGGAACTCTCACTGTGCCAATCAGCTTGCCGCCTCGCTATCTCCTGTAGTCCGCGACGTCTAACCGCAGCTCGGGCAGCTTGTTTGTATCCTCGACGGGTTTGTCGACGTCTCCGCCCATCCCACAAGCTGACCCTTCTACTTAGCTGGGTGTGTGGATGAACTTTTGTTATAGTCACTTCGTCTCCGGCGATCTCTTTTAAAGCGAGTAACACCTCTAGTTCCGAACTGACCGCAGTGATATTCTCCGGTTCGGTAGTCGATGTTTTGATTGTTATTACAGTGGTGCCATCATACTCGCGGTCTCGAATGCAAGCAGTGAGTGGATGATTTGATGGCGTGGCTGTAAAACCGAGTTCACTGTCCTCGCTCTTCCTATAGAGAAGATCAGGGAAATTTCCAATTACCACAGTGATTAAGCTTCGTGGTAAATCAATTGCACCCTTTGTTACATCTTTGAACGTCACAACGCCAGCCTCTTTAACTTCCCATTGTAGGATATGCCCGAGGCGCACTTTATGTAGCTTGACATACGTCCACCACTCAGTATATTCCGGATCCTCCGTGCCAGGTAGCTGCTCTAGAAACGCCATATCTATATACTCCAGCCACTCTCTGCGAAATTGGCCATACTGTTGTCGTAAGAACTGCCGACATGCATTGGACGGAGAGCCAACTAACTCTCTGCAATCTATAGTAATTGAATTGTCAATCCAGGCCAAGCTTTCTGGGATTACGTGTTGAGCCCTGCGTATAAATTCTCGAACCACCGTATGGTGGCCGGGCTGCAATGGTTACGCGTCAAAGTGCAATATCATAGTGACATCTACACTAAATAGAGTTCGCCGCCGTCCAAATCCACTAATCGATCTCGGAGAGTATCCTGGTGTGATATAAGTCATTCCGTCGGCATTACTGTGGTCAATTGCGCACAAAATATCTCCAACCAGTCGACGCACTCGAGTTGACTTACTAGCCCACTCCTCGACCGACACAGCAGCCATGGCCAGTAGTTCTGCATTTAGATCGGGTAGTGCGAGCCCTCCTTCGCTGTGCTGAAGCCCAGCAATGTCTGGTAGGACCCATGCCTTTCTGCCAGTCGAAGACCCCTCAAAACATCCATGCCAGACAAAGTTATGAATGCAGCTTGAAAGCCGCTTTACAATACTTGACGTAGGCCATGCGTGTCGACCGACGTACAAAAGTGCTGGGATGATCACCGAAGATGCCACTA